>PVKS010028031.1:0-26888 GCA_004027875.1 Aplodontia rufa
TATGATGCATGCCAACCCACACTTCCACTCCTGCCCACACCCGTGGTACCTGTCACCTTAACCTCACGTATCACTCTATCCTTCACTCACATTACTACAACTATATTACCTTCCTTGCAAACCTCAAAAAACAGGAGTTATTTCTACACCAGGACCTTTGCATTTAAGAGTATATTCTTGCAGATACAGTACAAATCACTCTCTTTTCCTTCAAGTACTGGCTTAAATGACTCATTTTCTGATAGGCCTTCTCAGAATGCTGTCTTTTTTTTTTTTTAAAGGCATTTTCCCAAGACTCCTAGCATACTGCTTTCTTTCCAAAGCGTGTACTACCACCTGCCACATTTGCTTTTCTACTGTCTATGTTCCCTGGATAAAATGAATTGGTTAAAAGATTAGAACTTCATCTATTTTGTTCATTGCCTAATTGGCAGTGCCTAGCCAAGATGACTGCTTAACAGCTTGACAAGAAAAATATGTGGCACACACAAAAACTCTTTAAACTTTTGTGGAAGGGATAAATCAAGGAACAAATGAATATGAGGCTGCCCAAAGTGCCATATTTAGCACTGCTGATAAATATAAAACATACATGTTAAGAACAAGATGAAAAGTTCAAATTTTCCAATTCAATTGTAGTCCAAAGTACAATAAATTTGAAAATGAAAATCTTAATTACGAAAAGTAGAAGTGTAGGGTTGTTGGAATACACAATCTGTTTTAAATTTATATCCATAACATCAAATTCTGTAACAAGTCATATGTATTTATATTAGTGTCCTGTGACGACTTCTACAACAACTTCGAATACTAAAGAGTACTGAAGACATTTTCAGAAATTTCTGAGAGTTCCAAAGACACTTTCTTCTCTAATGATAGAAAGCAATGCAACCAAAATGAGATTTTGCAATCATCTGGGGAATCAACATGCAAGAATCCCAGCAGTTGGGCTGGACCAGTGGCTCAGCTGTTGCAGTGCTTGTCTGGCATGCACAAGGACAACATACACAATAAAGTGTCAGAGAAACAAAAACCAGATAAGTAAAATTGATTCTCTCTCCCTTTAAATAAAATCACAGCAGTTTTTCCTTGTACTAGGGTAAAAATTAAATAAGACAGTTTCAATACTGTCTCTTTACAGTTTTCAGTTTCAAGAAAAGAAAGACTAGGAGTTAAAGATGGTGCATTTCTCCCTAACCATTAATTTCCAAAGGACAATGGATTCTTTAGTAAGATATCCCAAACCCATATGCATGTGGGATTCTGCTAACAACATTTCTGTAGTATCTTTTCTGAAACTGCAAACTCACTGATGGAGTATTACTTCAGGAATGCAATTTTTTTTTTTAACTTGTAGAACTCAATTTTTACTCCAAAACTCATAAACACTTTCTTACACCATTCGCTTTTGGACAGTACAGACAGGAGGAAAACAGCAACTGTTCTATTCTACATTAGTAAATAGGAACTATATACTTCTCAGCATCACCCACGTAAAGAGGTTCAACTTAACTTCCTGAAATTCTGTTACTATCATCTCCAACTCGGCCTAGTAATGCTGAAACCAAATGAACCATGAGTTTACAGTGTGATGTAGCTATTAGAAAAGCTGAAGGGAGTTAGCTTTGTTGCTGTTATTTTGTTATTTTAAGTAATATAAGTTCAACATGACAACAACTGAAAGAATTAGAAACAGGCTGCCTAGAAAAGAATCCAATGTAATAACCTAACCTGAAATATTTGCTGAGATGTTATAAGGAACTTAGAATGCATTTATCCCACAAAAGTCCAGAGTAAAAGAAAGAATTATAAGCATTTCAATGGTACAGTTTTCAGCTTAATGGAAGAAACATCTTCCCAATAAATAAAGCTTTCTAAAGCTGAAATTTGCTGTCTCATAAGAAAGCTTCCTGTTATCTAAATTGTTTGAGGCTCAACCACTCTTATTTAATATGGATGTTGTAAAAGTTTTTTTTTTTTAACCCAAGTAGCAGATTCTCTGCACTTACAGTCTCTTCCACCTATTAAGATCTAGGAAAAGTTTTGAAGAACAAATGCCTAAGTGAAAGTATACAAAAATAAGCCCAATATGCCCTTGAAAAGCAGAACTCTATTTTTTGCTTCACAAAAACAGTCTTGGCTCTTTATATAATGGTTCTTCTGTTCTCATCACAATGCCATTATCTTTGTTGCAGTCTTAATAACCTGAAATTCATCAACAACCTCTTAACTTATCTTTGAGAACTGAGACCATCTGTGTCAACATGACTTAGTGGTTTGTTCAAGGAAATCTTTGCCTGGCAAAGATAAGTCTATAAATGAAAGAAATAACCTGTTTGCTTCAGGTAATTTGTACACATCAATTTATCATAGACAACAGTCCATACACGGGATAAACAACTTACTTTAATATTTCCGCCTTACAGTATCCAGCAAACCTAAGCTCTTTTACCAAAAAATTTGCCTAATCCATATTAGTTGCCTGCCTTGAAAAGTCCACCTTAAGCAATTCAGTTCCAGTCTCCACAGGTCTATAAAATTCCTACTTCTACTTCTTTCCTCTGAAACACTGAAAAAAAGCAACAACTCCTTTTTTACTAATTCTAATACAATCTATACTTGCTTTATTAACAGGTTGTCTGATGACACTATGTAGAATTCAACATCTCCACGCACCTACTGCAATCCAGAATCAACTGTCCCCTGTCCCCAGTACACCTATTATACCTACTACAAAACTAACTTCCTTCAGAAAACTCCACTTTTATTATCATATGACTTAAACTTTTAATAGTTAAAGAATATACACTCATAAAACATCATAGAGCATTTGGTCTATAAAATAATACCCAAAGGTGGCTAATTTTAAAAGAACAGATTTATATATCAAAGTTTTGGAGCTGAGAAATTCAAGTTCAAAAGGTTGGCATCTGGACTGGAGCAGTGGCTTGGCAGTTATGGTGCTTGCCTGGCATATGTAAGTACGCAGGTTCAAACCCCAACACCATGAAAGCCACATGAAAAACTAAATAAAACTGATTTTCTCTGTCTCTCACTGTCCCACTCTCTTAAAAAAAAAAAAAAAAAGGCTGGCTTTTAGTGAGGGCCTGTTAGCTGTGCCATCCCATGAAGGAGTACACTAGTGCAAGAGGGCAAAAAAAGGCCAAATTTATTTTTATAACAACTCCACTCTCACAATAACGAACACACATTAATTCATTCATCAACTCAAAACCTTCTTGTTGTAATCAGCTCTTTAAGGTTCTACTTTTCAAAAATGTAAAAAGAAAAAAAGAAAAAAGAAAAACTGCAGTTAAAATTTGTTTTCTTTAGCTAACATTCTAAGAAAAGGGGTATCCTCACAGAACTTTCTGATAAATACTTTAAGAGGTACTTGTCTCTTTTAGACACATGCTCTAACCTTAATCCACTCCACTCTTTCTTTAAATCATTTTCTAATTTCCTAAAGTTCATAAGATTAAGAGAAAAATACCACAGCTTTCAAGGTCCTTCACAATCTAGCACCAATTACCTACTTTCTTTTCTCAACACTTACAGACACTAATCACATCAGTTTCTCTCTGGAGAATTTGTTCTGTTTTATCTTGAATCTGCATTCTACTTGTCCACTGAGGAAATATTAATTTACCAACAATATCCAGCCCAAGGGACAGGCAGGGTCTGTCAGTCCTACTTAATCTATACTCACACAGCACTTTACTTGTATGTATGATTATGTCTCATATCATATTCAGAAATAACCATATACTCATCTGCATCTATGACTAAACTACGAACTTACTGAATCCAGGTATTGAGCCCAGAAGATTATTATATACCACAGCAATGAAACATAAAAAGGCACTGACTAGTAATCTAAAGGGCACTGAAGCGAATGATTTAAACTGAATACTTCTGGTGGGAAATCATTGTGAACTTCACTTAAGTCTCAGCTGGCAGAACTCAGAACTCATGTAGATTTGAAGGGTATTTGGACTCAATATTTCATCCCATAAACCTCTGTGTTGCCCCCTGCACCTTTATTTTTAATCTACGGAACATGCAAAGGACGAAGCATGCAAACTGTACAGCTAATAATAAATTCTATTCAAGTATGCATTATAAGCAGATTGCAGTATTAAAATGCCCTTTATGCTGACTCAAATCCTGCATATAAAAATGAGTTAGCAGGATATTATATACAGGTTTTAGTTGCTGCTTGTGTAATTCTTGCTTCTATAACATTTGTTGAAAGGATAATCGAAGGTCAAAAAAAAAGGCTTACTTTAAAGGCTCTGTTTTATATTTAAATGCTTTCTATAACACTGAACTGGATTTTCCAGCACTTTAGTTACTGTCTAGTTGAAGTTCACACTCATTGTTTAAAAAGCCATAAAGCATTCCAGTGCCTTTTCCCTCTTACATAATTTGCTCATTATCCAAAGTCTTATGTAAGCAGGAAAATGACATGTGCTACTGACATCCAAATTTGACTGAAAAATCCAGCCACAAATAAGGAAAATAAGTTACATTGCTTCCTTCTGGACCAAATAACACTCATTTCTCTGAAATGCAAATGCCTTTAGCAATAATTTCATAATCAGTAATGAAGGATAAATTACTACTCACTGAAGAGCTATTAAGTTAAAAGATTGCTAGTTATATTTACAGGATGTTTTAGTAAACTTGTTAGTTGTTTAAAATATGTTGAAGATGATCCATGCTTTTAAAACTTAAGCCATTAACCAATAAGCAAACTGAACAATGATGACTGCTCGTTATTAAAACTTAAAACATAAGCAATGTAAGAACATAGTAAATTGTACCACAAAGGTATCAAAAGCATTCCATTTCAAATAATAATTAACGAGGGTATACTATAGGGAAATTACCTTAAATATTTAAATATACTGTAAGATATTAAAATATCTGACAACAAATATTACTGAGATATGCTAGTTTCAAACAATTTAAATGTCACAGAAATTACCTTGATAATAATGCAGGTACTTTTCCATTAGTGAGGCTTGAGATAGTTGGTATGAAATAAACTTTTGCTGAATTTAACAGGAAGTGGCACTGCACTATATGTATAATCTTATATTTTTGTAGATACTATTAAATCTGTTACAAAGTATGTACCATTTCTGGCCAAATGTAACTTTGAATATGTGAAATGACACTGCAGGGATTAGACTGTATATGCAACTGAATTGAACCTGACACATGCATCATCCTGGTATGGTACAATCTCATATAATGACAGAAGCATTCCTAAAGATTTATAGTTTACAACATGAACCTGAAAATATAACCTAAAAAGATTTACTAAGTGCATAAACTGCAATACCAAATCTCAGACACAAGACAAAACTACTGCGTATTTCATAATGTTTCCTTTATTTTTTAAAAAAATGACTGTTTTCCATCTTTTAGTGAAAGACTATAATGTTACCTTTCATAGCTTCTGACTGTTGCAAGACTTGATGTAGAACACAATAATTTCATTTTTTGGCAGAAATAAAATGTTTCTTTTCACAGTACTTGCTTTTTGGGAAAAGAATTAAAGCATTTTTGCACACTGACATAGCAGCTCTGTCAGGAAATTATTACAAAATTCATTTTGAGAATGAGGCTTACTTTATATATTACAAAATTTCAAGATGTTTTTAAATTTTCATTTTCAAGGATCAAAGATTATAAGTTAGAGTAAAGGCAAGCAATACTTTAAATAGTTTTAAAATATCATCTGATGTATATTAAAGCATATTTTGACACAGTCTCAGGTAAGTCTAAATGAAGTATTTCTTGGATAAACTTATCAAAAAGAATATACAGAGAACAATTATAATCTGTATTGGGTAAATTATTAAGTAGATGAAATATACATAGTGCTATAACCAGAAATAATTTTGTAAATAATTTTATATTCTATATAGTCAATGCCTAGTTTGTAAAATAAAAAAAATTATTTTCTCAGATTACTCCCAAAACAAGCAAACAACAGAAGAAAAACTTAATCATTTTACAAATATAGTAGGGAAAAACAGGCAACATTACAGACCTACGTAAAGATTAAAATATATATAATCCATTGGATCTAGTTATTTGGGGTGAATTTCCTTTGGCACTTTCATTCATTTATTCAATGAATCCTCATGGAGAGGATTATAAAGATGAATAAACATTCTGACTCTATGGGTCAAGAAGTTTTCATTTTACTAGCAGATGTAATTATGCAAAAGGAGATAAAAGTAGATAACTAAAACAACTACTATGACTATTCAACCCTATTCCTATACCCACTGCTAGGGATGAAACCAGGGCCTCACACCTGCTGAGCAAGTACTCCACCAATGAGCTACATGCCTAGCCATACCACTGCCATTTGGAACAGAATTTTATTTCTATGGAGCTAAAGAAATAATCCTGTCAAGAAAGTGATGCCTAAACTAGGACGGAGGAAAGGAGGAATGTCATTCCAAGAATATAATACTTACAAGAAGAGAAAACGTGTTATTTGTTCATTGCAAACTAAAAATAAAATATGATTCACTGAGTCTTTCACCTGCATTCAATTCTAACATATGCTTTAGACTATTTATCACTTAACCAAAAATGATGCTAACAGTTTAATAATACTTGGAGGCAGAAATGAGTGAGAAATAGGAGTTGAGAATGAGAGAGAGAAATCTATTGGTATTTTAAAATATTCTGCATGACTCTTAAAAAAATGGGAAAATTTCCCAGTGCATACCTATTGCATCATCCTTTTAGTATTAATAATCATTTTAAAATTTTAGAGCTTCTTTATGAATTAAAGCATCATTTGGTCAACAACATAATCAAATCATACTATTTTTATGATTTCTTAAATTTTTTTTTAAAGAGAAAGACAATGAGGGGGAGAGAGAGAGAAAGAGAGAGAATCAATTTTTACTGAGTTTCCTCACATGGCTTTCATTGTTCTGACACTTAGCTGTGTATGTGGGTGCTGGGGCTTGAACTCCTGTACTTGCGCATGCCTGGCAAGTGACATAACCGCCGAGTCACCGCTCCAGCCCCTTTATGGCTTTTTAATAAAAGAGGGACACTATATATTTTGGCTCTTTGTTTTGATAATTATATGTAAAATATACGACTTTATGGAAAAAAAGTGAAAAGCTTCCTTAGTCATATAAAACACTAAAAAAATTTTAATGTAACCTAATACTGAAATTATAAACAAAGGTTTCTTCACCTAGACAGGGGTAATGCAGCTAATATAAACATGGAAATGATAAATTTCTGAATATGTATTTGCATCCAAGCTTATATAAAATCCACTTATTAAAAATTGATTAGCATTATATGGAATCAAATTATGATGCTTGATAAACATGTACAAGTGGTCTGAGTTACATGGTTTTATTTTTGAACTTTAAAGATATAACTTAAAAGTGTTTTTTTTCAAACCTCAATCTATATGCTTACTTATCGTTAATATAATTGTACTCAATTTTATCGATAGGCTTAGGAAAATATCTTGGCTTTTAAAGACTACAGGGTTCTTCTAATCAGCACATTTCAGTTACGAAATAATTTTCTGTAATTGGAAAAAACAAATGATGAGAACAGGTTAATAAGTAACTTGTACTTTTCACTGTGGGAGAGCTGATTCTTTCATTTTCTTTATTCTTATTCTTTCTCCTTTGAAGTCACATTTATTCTAGATTTTCAGAGAATATTCAAATGCATTAGATGAAGTTTAGCATATTAAGATACATTCTCATTTTATAGTTGTATAATGCCTGAGTATATGAGTTTTCAAGGTTTTAATTACAAAGTATGAATATGTATTAAAAAGGAAATTTTTTTCATATATAATTAAAATTTCTGAAAGGCTGAAAATACAGCTTGATTTCCTTTCTACAAACACTCAACTATTCAACCATTATTTACTATCTATCATGTGTGAAGTTCATTTTTAAGAAGTAAGGATAAAAACCACATGGCCTTCTTTTTAATAAATTTTCAGGTCATATGTAGCAAAAGTTGGAAAGAAATAGTTTGTGTTGGCTCCATAAGCTGCCAATCAAGAGACAACCAGAGTTTAGGATGAAGAGTACATATAATTAATAGTGATAATGAGAATCAAAACCAGGAAGAAGGAAAACATAGAACACAGAAACAGATGCTAGAGATTAAGGCAAGGAATGTCATACAGCTAATTAGCAGACAAATACAAAAAATAAAAGGGAATATATGGCAAAGCTTGCAAGAGATCAAATGCAGGGTCACATTAATAAAGTAACCATGATATTGAAGCAAATTTCTAAAGCAATTCCCATTCCTTATACTATGTAACATAGTAAGAAGCGAGATTCAAAGACTAAGACTTTGAGCCCATCCATATCATACATCATCTTCCCACTAATCTGTGAGCTCCATGATTTATCTGGACTACTGGGGAAAATATACTACATAACATTTAATGGGCTCTCAATAAATGGGTTTTTTGGTATGAATAAATAAAGGAATGACGAAAAAAAAAAGACAGAATTCCAATCCCAAACTCTACTATAAGTTCCCTGCATCTTTAGTGCTTCAATTACACTTGTCTTGCTGATTTTTCATTTAAAAATATCAGAATATAAATAACATTTTTTGAGGGTGATAAAAATATAAAAACTACTAAGCAGCATTTTTAAATACTTCATTTCAAAATTGTATCCAGTGTAAGTATATACAATTTTCAACTTATAACTAGACATGGAATTACAATATCTTTAATACCTCCTTCAAAGATCTAACACATGCAAAAATCCCTGCAGCATGAATGTGTAGCAAACTGGAAAAAAGGTAAGACTTTGGTGCTCACTAATAAACAATTCTAGATTAAATGAGCATCAAACCATTTCACAATAAATACTTTTGCATTACTATGTAGAACACTTAGCCTTTCTCATAAATGAACTCCATCCAGTGAAAGATTATGAATTATGTATGACAAACCCACAGCAATCTTGAGGCAGCAGCTAAACTACAAATTTTAAAAAAAGAAAAACAAAAATACATTTATTTAAAGTGAGAGTTATAACCAAAGTATAGACTTTACTGAATTTAATGTATTTTTCTTTAAGATGATTTTTTTAACAAGAAAAAAATGTTCTTATATCCCACATAACCATACAATTGTACACTTCCCTTTTAGCTACACAGTAATGACTGCTTTTGCTATGACTTTCATGCTGTTAAGTGAACCATTAGAATTTGACTTGTGCCATTACATAGCATCTTAATAGTGACAAACAAACTTGCAAATCAGCACAGCATCATACTGCCTGCACTATTAATTTCTTTACATTTTCTGTATTCATTTACATTTAAGGTAAATGAAGTGAAAATGTGAATATTTTCAGGTTTTCTAGGCATGTTTTATCTCATAATTAATATGTGATGATCTGAAGACTCCCCAAACTTAAAAAATACATTTTTATAAAAACTAAAAACAAAATGAAGACCCAAAAACATACTCCAGTTTTTTATTTTAAATCTGACATAGAAAGCTCAATCCAGTTAGAAAATTATTAGAAAATAAGGTATAAATTATTCTTTGTGAAAGAATAAGAAGTTCAGAGATGACACAGGTCTATGTTACATAAAAGTACATCACACACACACACACACACACACATACATTCTGTTGATAAACACACACAAAAAAATGCTAGTCTGATCTCAATTTCCTCAAGGGTGCATTGTTAATTATAAGGTAAATGGGAAGTAGGATGAATGCCTCAAGAAGACTTCAATGGATACCAGTTCTGAAACATACAATTCAAAACACAGGTCCTACTGACAAAGCATCAGTAACAAACCTTCCATAAGGGAACAAATGATCTGTCTATATAAGAACTGTTTCAAGGAACTAGGAATTAAACCAGCTACCATACATATTCTAGAAGAAAAATTTGGACTAATACGTCAGCATATGTGAACAGGCATTGATTTTCTGAACAAGACTCCCACAGTGAAAGAATTAAAGTCAAGAATCAATGACTAGGGATACCATTAAACTAAAAAGCTTTTGCTCAGCCAAGGAATTGGTCAAAACTATCAAGAGACAACGTACAGAATGGGAGGTAATTGTGGTCTGTGATTCCTCCAAAAGGGGACTAATATCTAAAATTTACAATGAACTAAAAAATCTCAATATTAAAAACACAAATAATCTAATCAATAAATGGGTCAGAGTGCTAAACAGAAACTTCTCAACATAGAAAATCAAGCAAGCCAAAGAACACATGAGAAAGTGTTCTAAATCACTAGTAATCAGAGAATTGCAAATCAAAACTACATTAAGATTTTACCTCACTCCAGTCAGATTGGCAAAGATAAGAATATAAATAACGATGTTGGAGGGGTGGTGGGGAAAGATGAACACTAGCACACTGTTGTGGAACTGCAGACTGGTACAGCCACTCTGGAAAACAGCGTGGAGTCTCCTCAAAAAATTAGGGACGGATCCACCAAACAATCAAGTTACCCCTCTTCTGGGTATTTTTGCAGAAGAGTTAGAATCAAGCACATTACAATGACACAGCAAAATCCATGTTTATAGCAGCTCAATTCACAATAGCTAAGCAACCGAACTAACCCAGATGTTCTTCACTGTATATAAATGGATCCAAAAGCTGTGGTGTGTACATATATACATATATGTATATATACATATATGTATATATACTACAAAGTTCAACTCAGCTATTAGAAACTATGAGGTTATGGCCTTTGAAGGTAAATGGATGGCAAAGGAAGAAATTATGCTGAGCAAAATTATCTAAACCCAGAGACTCAAGGGTCAAATGTTTTCCCTCACTTGTGTAGGCTAGAGCAAAAATCAGGCTGGGTGAAAGGTCAAGCTCATGTATTAGACTCAACAAAGTTGAAGCAACATATAATCTATGAGAATTAGGATCTGAGTGGTAATCAACAGTGTAGCTTACTTTTTTACTCCCCACAGAAGACAAATAATACTTATGCAATTATTTAATTCTAGAAAATGCACAATCTACGTATAGACATATCTGTTATAGGAGGAATAGAAAAGAGTCAAGAGCCTGAGGTGTGGGTGATGTAGGGGTGATTCTGGACTAGGATAAGATGCATATCATATTGTTACTACATTGATTGTACAACTACTCAGTAATTAAAAAAAACTGTTAAAACGTGTAATAAAGAAAAAATTTGATATTCTCAAATATGCATACATTCTTATACTTTAAATGATTGTTTATAAGACATATACCATATTGTCTCAAAAAGTTAAAGTATCTGCAATTAGTGAGATATTTTAAGTGTTAGTTGTTCTTTTTTTTTCCAGAGTATGATATCATTAAAAATACCACTATGAAAGTATGGTTTTATATGTTCTTTTTCCACTGATTCAGAAACTACTAAAAAGATGAAAACAAAAAAACCTAGCATATTATTGAAAGTTGTTGTAAATACTATGAATGCACTGCCTGTTTTTCCCTTTCCCTTAGTACTTCAATGTACTCTATCCTGACTTTTACCTCTAGAACCTTCATCATCTCTTGCTTGGTTGACTTTGACATTTGAAGTTCACTAGTACCAGGAAAGGAATGCCTTCATCAGAGGACTAGCACTCAGCAAATGACTGATGAAAGCTGGAATATAAATACCTCAGCTCCCTCACTTAACTGGGAAAACTGGTGCTTATTACACTGGCTCCAACAGCAGTGCAAGCAGAATTAAGCTTCAGTAGTTCACAACACTAACTAATTGGATAACACTGTTTTGCGCTTGCCCTTCCTTCCTAGACTCAATTTCTCCTTCCTCTCCCATACTTTTTTCACCTCCAATGTGAATCACATTCACTGAATAACTCGGTGCCTTTTGGTCTATTTTGGAAGAAACACAAAATGAAGACAGAAATTTCTTATTTATTTGCTTTTTAAAAGAGAGAGGGACAGCGAGAAAGAGAAACAGAGAATCAATTTTATTTATTTTTTCATGTGGGTTTTGTTGCTCTGACACTTAGCTGTGTACCTGGTGCTTGGGTTTGAACCTGAGTCCTCACACATGCCAGCAAGTGTCGTAACTCCTGAGCCACCACTCCAGCCCAAGACAGAAATACTTTAAACAAAAGTGCTCAAATCTCCCATGCCCTCTCTATCTTCTCCAGCAAAGGCCATCATCCTCAATGCTCATTTACAGCTTCTGCCTATTCCACCCAACTCTAACTCCACCCTTCCACAAGACTGAGTGCTGGCCTGGCCCTGACAGTCATCTTGGTATAGGGCCTGGTTTTACCAGACACGGTGTTTCCTACTCATCTTCTGGTACTACTGTTCACCAGGTCTGTGCTGGCATGGGCATGGAAACGAAGATCTTCCTCCCTGAACCAAACAAACCTACTACTAGATTTTTAGCTCATAAAAAACCATAAGAAAAGAGAATTAGAATCATTTTACAGAGGAAAAAAAGAACTAAGTAAATTCCTCAAAACAATATAGAGTAAGAGGCAGAAATTGGAGAAGAGCTCAGTCCTGTTTTTCTTCTGTTTCTCTGTGCCTATGAACTTCAGGGTAAAAGCATAAAAATGTCTCTTTAAATCAGTTTTTCACTTTCTCTTATCAGCATCTCTTTTTATGAATAAAATGTCAGAGCTTAAATCATGTTTACTGAGGTATTTTAGCAACCCAATTTGGAAAGCAGTCAGATTTACTGATGAGATTCAATGCATAAAATCATGCTAAATATTAAAGGTCAGTAAGATCCTAATCACTAGTTATTTTATTTTATTTTTTTAAAGAGAAAATGAAGTAATCCTTCGGGTATATAAGCTAGATGGGGTCTGTTTTCGGTTGTAAAATATCCAAGACAAAATTATATCTAAGGCTTTCCAAAGATCTAAAACAGAGCTTCTCACTTTCAACAATTTAACATTTGTGACTGGATTTTTTTTTCAGTGTGTATATGTGGTTGTTGTTTGCACTGTGGGCTATTTAGCAGGATCCTGGCCTCCACTACTAACTACAAATACTAGGAAGCTATTCCTTGCAGTTAGGACAACACAAAATATATTCAGTTACTACCAAATGTTCCCTGGTTGGGGCAGAGGGCAAGAATCATGCCAGATCATATAATAGTAGTTTTACAGCCCAAACATCATTTCAACATTTCAAGAAAAATATCAGTTTATAAAGGTAGTAAAGTTTAATGTGGCATTGTAACACAAAGCACTTACTGAAATTTTTTTTAAATGAGGAAAAGTTAAGTCCTGATAACACTTATCTCATGTTTCAGGATTCCAAAGTTACCAAGGATGGAAATTTAAAAACAAAACAATGAAGAGCTTATGATTCTGAATAATTTAATAGTAGAACACAGAAAGAATCATGGCTTTTCATATTTTGGTTCAAAAGTATAATTTAGTACCAGCTTATATTCAACAAAGCAAGTTTATCGTTCCATCGCTGGTACAACAGTACAAGACAGCACAAGGAAGAACAAAAAACACGATGGTAAGTTAAAGGAGTTATGGCACATGAAGTACAGCAATATTCCCAGGGAATATGACATGAAAAGTAGACTGTTGAAAAATTCCAAATGTACTTTAGAGAAGTTCATAAGCACAGAGAAATTTACACCTATGCCAATTTCAATAGATCTGAACGTTACATTCCCCACATTTGGGGATGTAAGCTAAAGCTTTTTTAATTTTGTTTTCAGTTTTACATCCTAACAAATTCAGATCAGCGTTTTAAGAAGAAAAACAGAGGTTTAACAAAATCTTAAGCCTAAAAATCTCTACCTGTTTTGCTTCTGTCTTTTTATAACTTTTTCCTGAGAATTTACACAGATCCATTCCTTTGTGAAATATGTATATTTGCAGGATTGATATATATGGTATTTACTGATGCAAGAAAGAACAATCCATCCTCAATGGCCTTTTATGCACTCAGCTTACTTTTTAAATGACTGACCTGGCTTTTAAAGGGTTCTGAATTTCATATTTCTCAATGCTTTATAGCTTAATCCAATGACATTGTCTTTAACCTATAGATTCCTTAACCACATAACATATTCTCTCCTTGATGAGAAAGTATAGGACTATATCAGTGTCTTTTAAAAAATGTTCTAAATTACCATGGTGATAAGCACATATTTGTTTTATGATCAGAAAGTAAATTTTGAAAGAAAATAAAGGTTCAGTCAAAATATACAGAATAATTTGGAAGAATCAGATAACTGAAAAAGAAACACTGGAAGTTACCATAAATTTGAGGACTGATTCCTGACCTACTATTAACCCTCAAGGGTCTAAGCAGGACTTATCCATATTATTTGAAAGGATAATGTTAGTCAACTGTATGGTATCATGACGTTTTACATACATTTGTATGATTTTTTTTTTTTAAAGAGAGGGACAATGAGACAGAGAAAGAGAGGAACAACTTTATGTAGTATTTCACTTGGCCTTAGTTGCTCCAACACTTACTTGTGTACATGGTGCTGGGGTTTGAACCTGGGTCCTTGTGCTTGCCAGGCAAGCACCGAAACCACTGAGCCACACTCCAGCCCCTATTTGTATGATTTTTCGTTTTTCTTTTTAGCACTGCTAGATTAAACCCAGGGCCTCACAAATGTGAGCAATTTCTCTACCACAGAGCTAAACCCTCAGCCCTCTCTCCCCACACTTAACTAGTATCCATACATAAAAACAGGAGGTATTATTTGATTTATACTACTCAGAATTCTCATATTTTTCAGACTTACAAAAATTTAAAATGGAGTTTAGCATTAAGATTCAAACAATAAGCATTAACCACTGTTGCTAGTATTTCTAAACTTTAAATCTGTTTTTTAAAATAATTTCATTATCATCAATTAATCTCTGAATAACTCAGTTATGCTATATTTCACAATTGTGAGTCTACTGCATTCTCTTGGAATGGTACTTTTTCTCATATGACATACCCATTCTCTAAACTCACAGTATTTTTGCTTATAAGATAATGTGTATCAGAGCTCTTTACACATTAGTTATGAGGACTACCCAGAGTGTGTCCAGGACCTATGAAAGATGAACAAAGGACATAAATTTGAGAGGCACCGAGTTAAACATAGGTTTCTTTATCTATGAACATGTACTATACATTTCCAAAGGAATACTATCAGATGCAGTATTTACCAAATATCTGATCAAGAAAACATTTAGAACCTAATAAAAATATCATTTAATCTTTACAAATAGCAAGTTTCATTACTAAACTTATCTATAAAAATATTATGTGGAAGAACTGATCTAGGTTGATCAGTATCAAAAGTTTTTTAAGCTTTTAATTAAAAGTATTATTTTAGAAAAGAATCCTATGGAAATACAGCAGACACAGAAAAAAGTTCAGATTTTAAAAATTTAATGTTGGATAAATTTTCACTATTTCATGTGTCTATTACCTGCATCAAAAAATAAAATATCTAGAAGACCCTCATGTTACACTTAGTTACTTTCCAAACCAGTTCAACAGGTAGCACTTTTTGACAGCTGAAGCAGATTACATTTGCTTGGTTTTTGAACTTAAATAAATGTAATTTGACAGTGGACCCACTTTTGTGTCCAGCTTCTTTCACTTGACATTATATAGATTCACTTTTATTGTTTTTTGGAACAGTAGTTACTATTAAATATGTTCCACTGAATACACTGTAATTTATCTATTCTACTCAAGATGGTAATAACTTAGGTTGTTTCTACTCTGGGCTAATCATACAACTATTTTTGTACACATCAATGGCGATCATATATATATGTGTTCTTGGATATAAACTTATGGAATAAAATTGCAGGAAACTGAGTATCATCAGCTTTACAAAGAAAACACATTTACTACTCTCATTCCAATGGACAATCATTTGCTAATATTTTTTAGAAGTACCCATTTTATAAAGCAAAACTAATCTTTTATTTTGTTCCCACAGTATGAAAAAATATTATTGTACAAAATCAATTCATTAAAACAAAATTTAAATCACAACTTTTTGTTGAAATTACAAATAAAGTAGAAAGGGAAGTTTTCCTAAAATGTAATAAAATACAAAACAAGAAAAAGGCTAATAGATAATGTTACCCCACCCTTTCCCAGGGTACTATAGATAAGTTAAAGGTCTTTTCTACTCTTCTTATTCATGAAAAAACCTAGTAGCTTATTCAAATAAGAAAAAAATTACATTTTTATAAAATATAGAAGAATGAAAAATTCAGGATGAAATAAAGCTTTTAAAATATTTTGGCCATATACTTAAAGTTTCATCATTTCCGTTACTCATCTTAGAATTCTATTTTATTTTTGACATATAATAATTATATAAATTCATGGGACACAGGAATATATTAATACACATACAACCTGTGAAACAATCAAACCAGGATATTTAACATATCATTTATTCATTATTTCTTTGTGTAAGAATATTTCAAATCCTTTCTTATAGTTATTTTGAAACATACAATATTGTTAACTATAGTAACTCTGGTACAGCACAACACCAGAACTTGTTACTCCTCTCTAACTGTAATTTTGTATCCACCCATTTACCAATTTCTTCCTCTTTCCCTCTCCTGTCTCCTCCTCCCTAGCTTCTGGCAACAACTGTTCTACTCCATGAGTTTAGCCTCTTTAATTTCTAATAAGTGTTAATAAGTAAATATATTTGAAAATGAGATGTATGCATGAGGAAAATGCTTTTTACAGAACTTCTATTTTTCTTATTGTATTCTGTTGTGTGCCTTCAGAGTACCTTTTTCAAGAGCTGTTCCAATCCTTTCCTTCAAAATGGTAATGTAAAAATGTGGAGGGGGCTAAAGGAATTTTCTTAATCAGTAAATGTTACTTAAAAATAAATGTTCCTATCACATTAAGGATATAACAATTTATGTTGAATTAACAGTGACATGTTCATGCTATTACTCATCTGACTAGTGAGTAAAAAATTTTTAAAGGAGAATTAAGATAATCCAACTTCAGAAACAAAAATCTTGTAGTATGGGTCCAGTATTTATTGAAGGCCAGCTATACGCATTTTCCAGATGAAAAGCATCTTTGAAGAAACTCTGTATCTGTAAAGATTTGATTAATAAAGGATATGAGAAAAATTAAAAATTGTTATACTAAAAGAAATCAGCTGGAGGGAACATGGCGACCACCCCACCACCAATGACTCCGAGATGCTCCTGAGAATCACTTCATGCTGCAGGAGTTGAGGCAGATTCCCATGGTGGGACAAAGCTCTCTGTGTGGGAGAAAATTACCCCCTACTGATTTTTTTAACTCCAAAGGAATAGAATGGTGCATTAACAGATATAATCCACAAGTCTGTGGCTCTCACTCCATCGGTTCCACACCCACCTGGGGGAGGGGAGCTACCCCAAGGGGGAGGAAACCTTGCAAAAATCCTAACCAAGTACCCTAACCTGGTCCCAGCAATCAATGCAAACCACTTATAACCTTTAAGCACAGACTTGGGGCCTCAGCCTCCACGGACAGAAAAAAGAGAAGCTACCGCGCCCCGTCTCCCCACCTGGCCATCTGCCCTGGGGGCTGCATGGAAGTGTGAATCCCCTCTCCAGCCTGCAAACCTCTCAGAGGGTGATCTTCTGCCCGCCCCCTTACATGCCCAAATAGGAGGAGTCTGTGAACAAAGCTCAGCGCAGTAGGGCACATCCTTCTCAAGGGGACTGCCTGCCTCAGACTCCCCAAAAGCTGCCCCTAACTTTGTAACAAGGCAAGGTCTGACATTAGCCTCAGGAACCTTGGAAGAAAAGCGGCAGCCTGGGAACTGCCTCAGCCTTTGAGCTCTGTGCAGAGCCAAGACCCCAAAGGTCCTGCTCTCTTCAAGTGGGCGCCCCCTAGTGCTTGCAACTGACAACCACATAAACACTGGCACTGCCTGGACCATCCCTCTCTGGGTTTCTGTTAACCCCACAGAGCAGCTCTTAGGGCTTCTGAAGACCATAAAACACCCAGAGTGGGACATCAGTGATCCGGGGGCAGCAAGTTTCAGTCTGTCCACTCTCCTTGGAACAGTCAGAGCCCCACACATCTACACTGGGATCAACTAGACTGTCTACAGCTTCTTGGCCTCTGGCTCAAGAAATTCTGAAGTCTGGACAGGCAGAAAGTAACCACCCCAGGAATATAGCTCAGAGGGTGCTTAAATCTATCCTTGCAAGAAGTGTGAGAAGGCAGATCTTATATCCCTTTGCAACAAGAAATTTTGAGGAGATTCCCTAAGAAAAACCAGATCACCAGAGATAACCAAACTACATCTCCCCCCACAAGTTCAACTGTAAAGACTCCCCAGCTAGATGGGAGATTTGAACACATCCCCCCAGGGTACATACTTGCTGACCTAGGGGGCAAAAAAAATCAGAAATTTCCCAACTAGTTTTGTTTTCTAGTTTGGTTTTTTTTTTTAAACAGGGATCCAGCTGGAGTATAATATTTTTAATTTGTTCAAATTCTAATTTTTTAACATTTTTGTTTTTCTTTTAATCCTTTTTTGCTTTATGGTTAATACTGAATTTGGTGTTGGTGGATATAAATATTTATCTGTGTGTGTACTGGTGATAGGCTCCTACTGTCTCTATATCTTTTTCAACCCAACTGCTATCTCTATAGCATTGGGATCCAACCAGGAAAACAGTTCACCATAGAAAAATAGCCCTCAGCCTCCTGTGGGAGAAGAGAACCACCCCCCATACTAAACTCTTCTTCCCCTGTACTCTAGCAATTCCTAAATATAAGTGGTTTTCTCTCAGCCTCACTCAAAGTCTTTACCCCACCCTTACCCCATTTCTAAGTTTTCCTTATTCCTAATCAAATAACCTACTCCCCCTTAATCCCTTGTTCCTCTTTAAGTCAGGTGTTCTAATCTACCTCCCCAATTTACCTCCTTGATTTCCTAGTCATTTCTTCTCTCCACTTACAGAAACCCTGCTACCTGAAGAAACAGACACTCTTCAAAACGGGTACTTCCTTGCTATCATAATATAATGTGAGAGCTCTCTCAAAGAAAATTGGTACTATAGGTGCTAGTCATCATCACATCTCTTTTAGTTGAAACTGTCTAGTATCTGAACCTATAGGCTCTCAAGTTCTCACAGAACAGTCTGGCACCTTTAGGTATGAGTTGCCCAACTAGCTCCCCATCACAATGAAGCAAAAACATAAGAAGCTACAATCACCCCTACAAGAGTAACAAGGTTGAACTCCAAGACATACACTCTGTTTCTGAAAATGAGGAAAAGGTAAATAACTCTCCTCCTCAACCTCACAGCTCCAGACCCAAGGACCCCATAGCCGGGGACCTAGATGAAAACCAAAGATATTGTATCAACATTATGATTAGTAATTCAATCAAAGAGTTGAAAGAATTAAGGAAAGAAATCAGAGAACAATTTCAAGCGATGAGAGACAAATTTTATAAGGAAATAAGGGAGCAATTCCATGAGATGAAAGATCAGCTTTAAAAAGAATTAGACATTATGAAAAGAGATGTAGCAGAGATATCAGAATTGAAAAACACGGTTAACCAAATCAAATCTTTATTGGAAGATACCAACGCCAGAGTATACTCCACTGAAAATAGAACTCCAGCTCTTGAAAAACGTACATCAGATAATGAAGAAAGGCTAAGCAATGTCAAATTCAAAGAGGATACAAGACAAGATAAGAAACTTATATCACATGACCAGAACTTCCAAATAATATTTGACGAGATGAGGAGAAATAATCTGAGGGTCATTGGCCTGCAGGAAAACTCCCAACAGCAAACACAAGGCATTAAGAACCTTTTAAGCAAAATCATAAGTGAGAACTTCCCTCACCTTACAACTGATCCAGAGTATCACATCCAAGATGTTTACAGAACACCAAACAGGCCTAATCAAATGAGAAATTCACCAAGACATATCATATACAAAATGAATAACAGAGAAATTAAAGAGAGAATTCTAAACAGCTAGAGAAAAGCCCCAAATCACATTCAGAGACAAACCAATTAGGATCACTATGGATGTTTCAGATCAAACAATGAAGGCCAGAAGAGCCTGGAATAATATCTTTCAAGTGTTGAAAAATAGCAAATTCCACCCAAAGATAATATACCCTGCAAAACTCAGCTTCAAATGTGACAGGGAAATTAAATACTTCAACAAAACATTCAAGCTACCAAGATACATGAACACAAATCCTGCACTACAGAATATTCTCAAGGATGTTCTCCATTAAGAAAATGCTAATGATACCCTAAATCCCTAACCAAGGGCCAGTCAATAACCGCATTACATACAAATTGACTTCCAAGATGACTCAACACTCTGAAATAGTCACAAAGTCTGTGAATCAGCCTCCCATATCTATTCTAATTCTGAATGTGAATGGTCTCAGTGTGCAAAATGAAAGACACAGACTGGCCCACTGGATTAAAAAACAAAATCCAACAATATGTTATCTACAAGAGACACACTTAACACTCAAAAACAGACACAGGCTGAAAGTGAAAGGTTGGCAAAATGTTCAACAGGCCTGCGGCCCAAAAAAGCAAGCTGGTGTGGTAATCCTAATTTCTGATAAAATTGCCAGCTAAAACTAGTCGGAAGGACAAAGAGGGTCACTTTAGCATACTAAAAGGGAAGCTCTCCAAGAAAATATAATGATAATTAACATTTATGCCCCCAATTACAAACCCCTGAAATATATGGAAAAAAATACTTAAGGACATTAATCCCCTCATTGATCTCAACAAAATAATTCTGGGCAACTTCAACACACCACTACCAACACTACACATATCATTACCAAAACAAAAAATCAATAAAGACATCCAATCTAAACAACTCTATTAATCAATCGGGCTTAACAGACATCTACAGAATATTCCATCCTAAGACAGCTGAATTTACCTTCTCAGCGGCTCATGGATCCTTTTCTAAAATAGACCACATCCTAGTTCACCAAGGTAACCTTAACAAATACAAAAAAGTGGATATAATCCTATGTATTCTGTCAGATCATAACGCTATGATCTTAGCAATCAACAACAAGAAAAACAACAGAACCTAGTCAAATAACTTGGAAATTGAATAATTCCCTCTTAAAGGAAGGATGGGTAAAAGAGGAAAGGAGAGCAGAAATCAAGAAGTTCTTGGAATTGAAAGAGAATGAGGAAACAACATACCAAAATCTCTGGGACACTATGAAGGCATTCTAGAAAAGTAAATTCATAGCACTGAGTGCATACATCAAAAATCTAGAAACAGCCCAGATAAACAACCTAATGCTACAACTCAAACGCCTACAAAAAGAGGAACAATCCAACCCCAAAGCTAATAGAAGAAAGGAAATTACCAAAATCAGAGCTGAAGTCAATGAAATTGAGAAAAACAATACAAACTATTAACAAAACAAAAATTTATTTGAAAAAATAAACAAGATCAACAGACCCCTTGCCAACCTCACTAAAAGAACGAAATAAAGCAAATCAACAAAATCAAAGACAAAAATGGGGATATTATCTCAGACTCATCCAAAATCCAGAAGATTAATAGAACCCATTTTGAAAATTTACACTCTGCCAGGTTTGATAATCTGGAGAACATGGACAGGTTCTTGGACACATATGACATCCCCTCATTAACACAGGAGGACACTGAAAATCTAAATCAACCTATCACAGATAACGAAATCAAACTGCAATCAAAGCTCTTCCAAAAAAGAAAAGCCCAGGACCGCACAGATATAAGGCAGAATTCTACCAAGCCTTCACAGAACAACTAACACCAATCCTCTACAAGCTCTTCCATGAAATTGATAGAGTGGGATCACACCCAAACACTTTTTATGAAGCAAATATTACACTGATATCAGAATCCAACAAAGACATGTCAAGAAAAGAAAACTACAGACCAATTTCCCTGATGAACATTGATGCAAAAATCCTTAACAAAATTCTAGCTAACTGGATAAAAAAGCACATTAAAAAGATATTTCATCATGATCAAGTGAGCTTCATTCCATGAAAACAAGGCTGGTTCAACATACGCAAATCAATAAATGTAATTCACCACATAAACAGAATTAAAAACAAAAATCATAATCGTCTCAATTGACACAGAGAAGGCCTTTGATAAAATTCAACACCACTTTATGGTCAAAACTCTGGAAAAGATAGAGATCAAGGGAAGATACTTTAAGTATGTCAGATCCATTTATGACAGATCCATAGCCAACATTATCCTCAATGGAGAAAAACTGAAAGCATTTCCACTGAATTCAGAAACAAGACAAGGTTGCCCACTTTCACAACTCTTGTTCAATAGAGTCCTTGAAACCCTTGCCACAGCTATCAGGAAGAGAAGGAATTTGTATGGGAAAAGAGGAAGTTATCTCTATACACTGATGACATGATTCTATACCTAGAATACCCAATAAGCTTGACCAGAAAAGTCCTAGAGCTTATAGGCAATTTCAGCAAAGTGGCTGGCTACAAGATCAACACCAGTAAGTCATTAGCTTTCCTTTACTCCAGCAACAAATCTGCAGAAGAAAGCAGGAAATCTCTCCCATTCACCATCTCCTCCCAAAAAAAATGAAATACTTGGGCATTAACCTTACAAAGGATATTAAGGACCTCTACAAAGAAAACTATCAAACACTAAAAAAAGAAATTACAGAAGACTTGAATAGATGGAAAAACATTCCATTCTCATGGTTAGGCAGAATCAATATAATAAAAATGGCCATTCTACATAAAGTTCTATACATATTTAATTCAATCACCATCAAGATACCAATGGCATTCTTCACAGTATAGAAAAAGCAATTCTCAAGTTCATATAGAAAAACAGGAGAACCAGATTAGCCAAAACATTACTCTACAGGAAGGAAGAAGTAGGGGCTATCTCAATCCCTGACCTGAAATTATATTACAGAGCCGTAGTAATAAAAACAGCATGGTATTGGTATCAAAACAGAACTGAAGACCAGTGAAATAGAAGATTCTGAGATGAACCCCCGTATCTTTAACTATTTGATATGTGATAAAGGGGGCAAAAGTATAGTGTGGAAGAAAGACAGCCTGTTCAACAAATGATGTTGGACAAATTGGACAGCCATGTGTAGACAACTGAAGCTGGATCCTTGTCTTTTGCCCTGCACAAAAATTAAATGAAAATGGATCAAAGATCTGGATATTAAGCCAAAAACTTTAAATTTACTGGAAAAAAAGAAGTAGGGTCAACACTACAGGACACTGGAGTCGGCAGTGCCTTTCGTAACAAAACGCCCATGGCTCAAGCAGTATAGTCAAGAATAAATGAATGGGATGCAATTAAATTAAAAAGTTTTTGCACAGCTAAAGATCTAGTCAAGAGCATCAAGAGAGAACTTACAGAATGTGAGAAAACCTTTGCCTGCTACACCTTGGACAGAGGGCTAATATCCAGAAAATACAAAGAGCTAAAAAAGCTAAATACCATAATCACAAATAATCCAATCAATAAATGGGCTATGGAACTAAAAAGAAACTTTTCACCACAGGAAGTCCAGAAAGTCCACAAATATATGAGAAAATGCTCTACATCATTAGCAATAAGAGAAATGCAAATCAAAATTTCAATGAGAAACCACCTCACTCCTGTTAGAGTTGCAAAAATGAAGAATACAAACAACAACAGATGCTGGAGGTGCTGTCAGAAAACAGGAACAATTTCACACTGCTGGTAGGACTGCAAACTGGTTCAGCCACTCTGGAAAGCCGTGTGGATAATCCTCAAAAAATTAGAGTGCTGGAACCACCTTATGACCCAGCTATCCCACTTCTGGGTATTTTCCCAAAAGAGTTAGAATCAGCATATTTTAGAGATGTGGCTTCATCAATGTTATAGCAGCTCAATTTAGTACAGCTAAATTATGGAACCAACCTACATGCCCCTCACTTGACGAGTGGATACAAAAACTTTGGTACATATATACAATAGAATACTACTACTTGGCCATTAGAGAAAATGATATTGTGGCTTTTGCAGCCAAATGGATGGAGATGGGAAAAATTATGCTAAGTGAAGTATCCCAATCTCAGAGACTCAAGGGCCGAATGGTTTCTCCCATTTGTGGAAGCGAGAATACATCCGGAAACAGTATGTTATGGCTAAGGTAAAAATAACCTCAAATTGTATGATGTTTTTACACAAACAGGGAGATGACTGTCTAGGATACCTGGAGGTGTAGGGTGCAGGACAGGGTGTTGGGAGGGATTAGGAAGGATATCTAGGAGACTGGAGAATGGGAATATGGGAGAATTATCTCAGAAGGAGATCCCTGACCTCCACGAGATATCCATTTAACTCAGGGGTTCTTCTGGGGGAAACACAGAAACATGGGGAACCCAAGGGGGTCATCCAATACATGGCATTAGCCTTGGATAGCTCTGTATACATACATTTGTTCTTGATTGTTTGACAATGCTTCCACCTCAACTGTACCTCCTTATTCATCTAATAATAAAAAAAAGAATTCATCCAACACCTAAATGCCTTAACTATATATGCATGAATATGGAAAGGAAAGGAAAGGCACTGTAAATAAGAAGGAATGAACCTCAGAGGAATGGCACATTAGATGAGATTTGAAAGGTGGGTAGGATTTGATAAAAGTAGAGAGAACGTTCAAGGAATGAAAGCTGAAAAATAAAGCACATCTTTAGGGAACAAAAACAGTATAAATAGGATAACACTAAGTTTCTCTGCAAACTAACAGAGGTATCAGGTAGAAAAGGAAAATCACAACGGACAGAAGAAATCAGATGCCATTTAGGATTTCCAACTTAAGTGGTAACTGCAATCCACATATATCAATATTATAACTGTAATCAACATATGCTATAGAAATATTCAAGTAGTGGCCAAAAGTACTCATTTTTATACCCTGGTGCCAGATGTATTCAATAATCAATAGATGGCTTCTGTTGTGGTCATCATTATCAGTGTAAACTTCTCTGAACCTTACTATAGTAAACCACACGCAAGAGCCTTACGGACAAGGCTTTGGGGAAATAAGATGACAGAGATCACACTGACATGTTAAAACATTTCATAAGGGGCTGAAACGGTGGCTTGGCAGCTACGGCGCTTGCCTGGCATGTTCAAGTACATGAGTTCAAACCCCAGCACCATATACACAACTAAGTGCAGGGGAAACAAAAAAATATTTCATAATAATGTTTATCAATTTTATATACTTTAATAAAATAGAAACACTAATAAAAGGCAATTTTCTTTGCCTAAGGTAAACTGTTTTAAAAGAATATTTTAAAAAAGTAGTAACGAAAAATTTATGAGATTTCCTAAGTTTACACTTTTAAGTATCATTAACATAAGAGTGACCAAATCTTTGCATTGGTTCCTTTTTTATGTGATAGGAATGTATCAGCTCCCAGAGCAGACAAAAATTTGTGCTGTCAGGAACTTACATGTACTATTAGAGTAATGATAAAGCAGACAAGTAAAAATCACAGAAAATACATGAATTACAACATGTTGTATAAAGGGATCAGTGCTAAGGAGGAAAAATAAAATAGGAAAGGGAGAGAGTAAGTAAAAGTACTAGGGAGAAGAAGAAGGAAGGATTTTCAAATGGTGAAGGGGCAAATGGTATCATTGAGAACCTGCACTTATGGTGAAAACTTACAATGTAAGGGAATCATTTGTTGCAATATAATTACTTCCAATTATTTTTCTTTGTAATAACTTGATTTTGAATGTTGAAGGTATTCTGAAATTACTTTTCTTTCTACATAATGAAACATATAAACAGTATAAAAGTCATGTATGATTTACAATGGAAGGCAACTATTCAGTCTTAACACTGACTCCATATCTTTACCATCTATAAGGTGAACTCTGAAAAACTGGCAAAAATGTAAAACCAATTACTCACTATATAGTATCAATGAGTGCTACTCTGATAGTATGAGATCTTAAAATGGGATTAAGCCATCAAGGAGCTATAGTATTGAAACACTTACATATGACATGAAGTAACGCTAGCACTCATTTTTTTAAAAAAATCCAAAAGCAAGCGCAAATAAGAATGGAAGAATACATGAAATAATATTGGTTATGACCTTATAACTGATAAAATATGATGATGAGTATATTAGGGTGTATTAACTTCTCAAAATCTATATATATTCTAAAAGAAAAAATTTAAAGTTAATAACAAATATGTATTTTCAAATTATTTTGAATCTTCACCAAACTAATAGTAAGTTTCAAGGAAAGTGCTTGGCTATGCTGATCTATCCCAGTGTTTCCTATCCACCAAAAGAGAAGGGAAGGCAAAAAACATATTAAATTAATCCAGAAGCAGTGACTAATATGAATGCTGTTATTAATTTAATGACACATCAATTTCCACTTTTCATTTTCTACCAAAGGATTCTTAACATTCTACTGTAATGACTGCTATAATTCTTAATTATGGTTTAATTAATCTCTTCTGAAGTAAGGTAAATTTACCATTGATGGGATACTGGCTAGAAGGTGTACTTTCTTTTGTGGCATTACAAGTTATCATCATAGAAGTTTATGAAGTAGAAAAAGTAGTTTATGCATCTATACTGATTTGGTGGTATTATATTTATTTAAAAAAATGAACATGGATTCCTCAGACAAGGGTCTCATATCCAGAATCTATAAAATACTCAAAAATGTCAGCTACAAAATCACCAACAGCCCAATTGATAAATGGGCGAAAGAGCTAAACAGAGACTTCTCACCAGAGGACATTGATCAAGCCAATGAATACATGAGAAAGTGC
>PVKS010028032.1:0-26888 GCA_004027875.1 Aplodontia rufa
TCTGCCTCAGCCTCCTGAGCCATTGAGACTACAAGTGTGCACCAACCCACTGGTCCCCTGCCTTGTTAAGTGGAGCTAAAGTCACTGGGGCTTTGCTCCGTGGCTAAAAGTGCCTTGGTCACTGCTGATGTGCTAGCACTTTAGTTATACCAAGGCTTCACTGGTTTCCTTGACTTCCTAGATCTGCACTGGCTTCATGTCCAAAAGGAGAAAATTCCTGCCAGGTGAAATCTTGTCTCAACATAAAACATAAAAAAGTACTGGGGATGTAGCTCAATGGTAAAGAAGCCGTGGGTTCAATCCCCAGAATAAATAAATAAAAAATAAAGAAAAGAGAAAATTCTTACTCTTGTTTTATAGTCTTTCAAAGGTTGCAAAAGTGTGCTGATTTGTGTGCTCAGTATCTCTTGGACCTTGGAGCTAGGCAGCTCTTAAAAGAGCTTTATGTTCAAGTTTCCTTCCCTCAGGTCCTTGTAGAGATTGAAGGAAGGGACAGTTCTCAGTTGTACTGATAAGGAAGTGGGGAAGTCATAGACCAAAATGAGCCATGCTTGCTTTATGTTGCTCCTCCTATTCTTTACCCAAGAAATTTTTATTAAGGGAAACAGTGAGATTTACTTCTTTTTCTTTGCCCCTAAAGCCCCACCCCCACCCCAACTGACTCCTTTTGGCTCTGATTAATCCATCCTCACAATGGCTGCACACATCTGAGTCTAGGAAGAATGTCAGGTAGGCTTGGGAGGTTCTCTCCATATTAATTACTGATGACAAGGGTAATGAGGGATGGTGGTGGCCAGATCAGGGAAAAGGAACACCTTTAGAGGGCAAATGCTTACAGCCTTCATACTTCTAAAACATCCTAAAAGTTGCTGTTTTCGGAAGAATAAATCCCATGAAACCCTGAGCACTCTTTGAAAACTTCTTGAAAGCATTCAAGAACTTAATACTACAAATTAGATGCTCTTATGTTATTCTGTTTGATAAAGTACTCCCGCTTTGTGATGTCTTCAGCAAATATTATGTCTAGGTATCACAAAGGTCATTATTTACAAACATTAAGGTTATAAATTAAAAATAGACAAAAGTATACACAAGTAGTAAGTAGGTATTATCTAAAGGCATTATCCATCTTGCCAGAAATCTGAATAAAGACTTTTTTGTTTTTTCTACTTTTCAAGGAAATTACATTAACTTACTCCTTGCATCTCTCCCTGTCCACCTCTAGCATTTTATGCCCGAATGATAGAAACTTTGAGTCTCCTGATATTTATAATTAGGTAGTCGTGAAGACAGTTTGTCCTCACTTTCTTGCTGAATCACCTTGCACAAGTTACCCTAACCCTCTAGGCCCTGATTTCCTGATTATGACATGAGATAATATTACTAATTATCCTATCCTCATAGGTTGTAAGACCTCACTGAGTTTATCCATAAAACCTAGGTTTAGACTGGACATTTAGTAAAAACTTGGTAAATGTTTATCTTTACTAAAGCAATGTAAAATTTTTCTATTAAATTAATTTTGGGGTGTGTGTGGATACTGGGAATTGAACCCAGAATACTCTACCACTAAGCTAAGTCCAGAACTTTGAATTTTTGATTTTAAGAAAGGGTCTTGGTAAGTGACTCAAACTGGGCTTGAATTTGGTATCATACTGCTTCATTCATCTTCCTAAACTGCCGGGATTATAGGTGTGTGCCACTGTGCCTGGCCAAAAGTAAACTTTTGTGTGTCAGCTGTTCCTCAACAAAGCTGTTAATAAAAGTGAGAGAAGAAAACTTAAAATGAAATTTCTTTTATTAAAGAAAATGCTAATTTTGACTTCTGGATTTCCTTTTTTTTTTTTTTTAACAAGAAAGTATATTTGTGTAAAAATTAGGTGGACTGAGTTTTCTATAGCACACTGTGGAAGAAGTGTCAGGGGACAAGAAGAATGGGTCATGCAGTGACCTTTTTGATGGAATTGAATCATCACTTTACTCATAGTCTAACACAGAGCCACCAGCTACATGTGGCCATTGAATTCTTGATATGCAGCTAATCTGAATTGAGATGTGGTGTTAGTATAAAAAATGCACCATATTTTGAAGACTTTTTATGAAAAATAACACAAAATTATGTGTTAGTCAGCTTTCTGTTGCTATAACAAATACCTAAGATAAATCAACTTACAGAGAGGAAAGATTTATTTTGCATCATGGTTTCAGAGGTTGAAGTTCATGGTCATTTGGCTCCATTAGTTTTGGGCCTGTGGTGAGGCAGGTCACTATGGTGGGGAGCACATAATGTTGCAAAGCTGCTCACCACAATGTAGCCATGAACTAGAAAGAGGAAGGGGATGGGGCCCCTATACTCTCTGTAAGGAGTACCCCCAATGACCTAACTCCTTTCCACTAGGCCCCACCTCCTAAAGGTCGTGCAGCCTGCTAATAGGACCACATGCTGAGCGCCAAGCCTTTAACACATGGGCCTTTGGGCATTGTTTAAGATCCAAAGTATGGAAAAGAGTTTATTGGAAATTGAAAAAATATTATGTGTTGAAATGATAATATTTTTGATATATCTAAAATAAATGCATCATAAAAATTAACTTTATGTTTCTCTTCACTTTTTAAAAAATGTGGCTTCTAGGAAATTTAAAATTTAGCATTAGTTATATTTCTTTAAGACAGTGCTATGATTCAAATACATTAGCACCTTTCTTGGTGATCCAGAGATATACTGAAAGGACATAACTTCTGGAAGAAGCTATATGGAGGCAGGTGACCTTTTTAATGCCAGACTATTTAAATTATACCTGCAGAATTTTAATATATCCAATATTCAAAACAGTGAATTCAGGATTTAGACTTTAAGACTTCAAATCCAGGCACAATCATTGAATACTCTCTGATCTTGGAAAGGTGTATCAATGGTTGAATATCAATATTGCTTTGTTTCCTAAAATATTGGGGCAATATTATTACTTGGGCCCAGCAGTGCAGGTGTACAAGAAATAAAGATTTGTTTTTCCATAAATGGAATTAATTTGTTATAAATTCCCAATCCATCTACTAGTAGAAACAATCCCAGTTAATTTAGGCTCACCTCACACATATACATAAAATGCTCCCTTTTCCTTGTGGAAGGCTGAGGTGTGAGTGTGTTGGGGGAAGAACATAGGGTGCTAGGTGTCATCATCCATCTCTTCTGGCATCAGCTGGGACATTTTCTTTGCCTGTCTGGGCTGCTGTTTCTTCCTCATCCTGACTGCTGAACCTCTTCTGGCACCCCTGTTCTCTGTTCCACATCAGATCCACTCTAGGATTTTTAGAAGAAAGACATCGTCTACTGCATGGGTATATGAGGGGGAACAGACAGAATGCTCAATATAAAGTGCTTAGCACAATGCCCATTACAAATCAAGCACCCCGAGAAGGTACTTTCTATTGCTAATGTTGCTGATGCAGTGCTATTCTGAGACAATGTCCTTTGGGTTTGCAGAGATGTAGTGGCCAGAAAAGAAATGATTGAGGGAATCATTTTCTTCTGCTGCTTTTTCCTATAGGAGAACAACTATACATATATATGGAGGAAAATGAAACTAAACTAAAGAAAATCAAATGAAAGACTGGTTTCAGTTGTGCTTCAGTTTTGACTAAGGTATCAGCAGCTAGGATTGGTGCTGGGAAGACATGCATGAGTGTGTGAGTGGTGGAATGAAGACTGGTAGATCTTGTAATGATAGAAGATGCCATGGCAGAAATAATAGTGCCATAAATAAATAAATAAATAGGTTTATTTAGTTATTGGTATTGGGGATTGAATCCAGGGGCACTTTACCACTGAGTTATATCCCCAGTCCTTTTTATTTTTTCTTTTGAGACACAGTCTCACTAAGTTGCTTAGGACCTTGCAAAATTGCTGAAGCTAACCTCAAACTTGGGATCCTTTTGTCCCAGCCTCCCTAGTCACTGGGACTATAGGCATGCACTACTGCGCCCAGTCTTTTCTTTATTTATACTATATTATATCATTTTATTTTAAGTTTTTTTGGATGAGGGATTGAACCCAGGGGTGCTGTACCACTGAGTTACATCCCCTGTCCTTTTATTTTTTAATAACTTAGCAGGGTCTTGCTAAGTTTCCCAGGCTAGCCCTGAACTTGTGATTTTCCTGCCTTGGTTTCCTGAGTTGCTGGGATCATAGGTGTGCACTACTGTGCCTGGCAATGCTGATGAGTCTACAAAAGAAGCGGAAGTTAACGTCTGTGCACTTGATGAATTTGTAATGGGATAAAGAAGAGACACATGTTGCATTTCTAAAACAAGTGAGGATGGTGGTGTTGAAAGGCCAACAGTGGTGGCCTTTCAAGTGGTGGAGAGTACGAAGACTGCAGTGGGGATGTCCAAGCTCTGGGTTAATACTGAAACTCAGTTTATGGGTGCACTTTGAAATAATAAGGACATCAGAAACTTATTCTTTGGGTAATATAGTGGGTAATTAGAGTGATGATGCATTATTTACAATAAGGGTATTCTTTCAAGTGAGGAGAATGCTTGTATAAAATTTAGTGACAGTACCCACCAGAAGATAAAAGGAATAACTTTTAAAAATTTAATTAATATTTATTGACATTCATTTTACCATCTGGTGAGTACTACCTGATATAATTTTTATTTTAAGCATATGTAACATTTTTTAGCATCGTTTAATCTACTATTTATTTATTTTTACAGTACTGGGGAACAGGAGAAGATGCAGTTTGGAAGTTAGGTTTGATAGAGAATGTGATGCTACTGTATCACATTAAATTGCACAGGGGTGTGAAGACAGTAAGGTTTGTCAGATGAAATCTCAACTAAAAAGCTCATAAAACTTTTAAAGAGAATGTTAGAATTTGGAACAAGGCATGGTGTCACACACCTGATATCTAAGCTATGTGGGAGGCTGAGGCAGGAGGATCACAAGTTGGAGGCCAATCTCAGCAATCTTAGTGAGGCCCAGTCTCAAAATAAAAGTTGGGAAAGGGCAGAGAATATATGAAGAGAATATATAAATAGCTCAAAAAAGTTAAAACACACATACACACACAAGCAAAAAACAAAACAAAATAAAAAAAAACAAAACCCAATTAACATGTGGGCAAAAGATCTAACGAGACAGTTGTCAAAAGAAGAAATAGAAATGACCAAGAAGGGTATGAAAGCATATTCAACATTCTTAGCAGGAAGGGCAATGCCAATCAAAACCACTCTGAGAAAGAGATTTTATTTAACTATTCAGAACGACTATCATCAAGAATATAAATAACTGTAACTGCTGGCAAGGATACGGGGGAAAATACACTTATATGCTGTTGGGGGGATTGCAAATTAGTCCAACCACTCTGGAAAGCAGTATGGAGACTTCTCAGAAGACTAGCAAAGGATCCACCGCATGATCTAGCTATCCCACTTGCTGTTTATCCAAAAGATCTAAAAATCGGCAGGCTATGGTGATATATGCATACCAGTGCTCATAGCAGCAAAATTCACAATAGCCAAATTATAGACAAATGGTTAAAAAATGTGGTATATATATGCAATGGATTTCTACTCAGCCATAAAGAAGAATAAAATTATATTGTTAAGTCGATAGAACTGGAGAACATCATGCAAAGTGAAATAAGCCAGATCCAGAAAAATCAAAGGTCAAATGTTTTCTCTCATATGTGGGAGCCAGAGAAAAGTTAGGAATAAAAAAGGAGGATTTTGTGAAAATAGAAGGGAGACCAACAGAGTAGAAGCAGCAGACCAAGGGTAAGGAAGGAGGGAAGGCAAAGAAGAAGTGGGGAACAGAGTTGGCCAAATTATGCTATTGGTATGCATGAGTGTATCGCAATGCATTTCAATTGCATATATAATCAACCAACTAAAAAAAAATAAGTAGAAGACAGAATAGAGATAGGGGATCTGGAGGAGGGAAGAGGGAAGGGAAGGAGATGGTACTGGGGATTAAAATGGAGGAAAGCATGTTATATGTGTTTATGAATATGTCAGAATGAACCCTCACTATTACGTCTAACAACAGTGCACTAAACAGTAGATAAAAAGAAGAAAGAAAGAGGCCTAGGGTTGTTGCTCAGTGGTAAGGCATTCAGCTAGCATGTGTGAAGCTCTCCGTTCAATCTCTAGTACTGCTAAAACACAAAACAGGGAGCTGGAGTGGTGGCTCGGTGGTTACGGCGCTTGCCCCGCATGCGCAAGTACACGGGTTCAAACCCCAGCAACCCACGTATACAACTAAGTGTCAGAGCAACGAAAGCCATGTGAAAAACTCGATAAAAAATGATTCTCTCTGAAAAACAAAAAACAAAACAAACAAACAAAAAAAGATATTGGATTTCAGAATGATAATTTGTACTTAGTTCTGGCTGAGATTCTAAGTATGATGTATTACCTAGTAAATTTATTCAAAGCCTTTTCACTTCATGAGCTCCACTTTCAAAATATTTTGGGTCATAAAGGGGAATTATTTTATATTCCTTCTTCAGCCACCTGTTAGAGTCATTTTATCAGTATTTCTTCAAAACATTGCTTAGAGAATCAGCTATTCTGGACTATAATATGAAGCTAAATGTTTGACCTTAAACGTCCCATTTAATCTCAAAGCTGTCATTTTTAGATGATAATTTTTACAGGGTGTCTTGAGAAAAAAGGTAGCATATGCCATAAATATACATAATATGGATTTATTACCAAATTTTCTAATTTCAATAATACTTTCTAATTGCTCTAAATCTTATTTACTAGTATCAAATGGAGGTTTAGAATATTAGAACTGTAAGGGAATCTGGCAGTAATGGTTGTGTTTTCTGCTTTTCTGAAATTCTTTTTCTCTTCATTTAAATTTTGAATCAGTGTATCACTAAGTTGCCAAGGTGGCCTTGAATTTATGATTCTCCTGCCTCAGTTTCCTGATCTGCTGAGATTACAAGTGTGCACCACTATGCCCAGTATTTTTCTGGAATTCCTTTAAGACATTGGCAAAAACAATTCAAAGTAATCTATTTTTTTCCTAGGTGTTTCCTAGGGACTGTGCCAATATCATAATCCAGTTAAAACGGCAGTGTTCTTTTTCTCTCTTTTTTTGTATGTGAATATTTATTACTACTGTGTTTTTACCATCATCATTTATGATCTGATCTTTCCTTTGTGTCTTTTCCTGTGGTCAAAAGGGAGAGATCGGCTGCTTTGACATCTTGAAGTCGAGGAATGTTACTAACACTATGATTTTTTTTCCATTGAACTGGTAACCATAACTTTTGTTTTCCTCAATAAAGTTCAAGGATCGTCATTGGGTGCAAAGGTTGTGATTCTTTTGCCATTCTTGATCGGCTGCACCCTGACACACTTTCTGGTGGAAGAATTTGGCTGTTTGATGTCAACATCTGCTTTCCTAGTACAATTCTCTTTGCATACGGAAGATATCCAGAAGGGCTGGGCCTTCAGGGCTGTGTCCAAATGGGCTTTATTACATTCTTTTTATGCTTACAAATATTCTTAAAAATTTTTGTTCAATTTTTTTATTGGTACATTGTAATTATACATAATAGTGGGATTCATTATACCATATTCCTGCACGCACAAAACAGTTTTATCAATCTCATTCCTCAGTTCCTTCCCTTCTCCTCCCCTCCTCCCTCCCATTCATCTGCTTGCCCTTCTCCATTGATCTCCTTTCTGTTGTAATCATTATTTTAATTAGTACAGTATAATTAATCATGCAAGCAGGATTCATTGTGATGCATTTGCACATAGGACAATTTGGTAGACTTTGTACCCCAGTGCTTCCCATGCCCTATTTGCCTCTCTCCCCCTTGATCTCATTTCCTTTTCTCTATTGATCTCCCTGCTATCTTCTGTGAGATTTCCCCACCTTTTTTTTTTTATAAAGAGAGAGGGACAGTGAGAGAGAGAGAGAGAGAGAAAAAGAGAGAATTAATTTTATTTAGTTTTCATGTGGCCTTCTTTGCTCTGAGACTCCATTGTATAGGTGGTGCTGGGGTTTGAACTTGCATAGTCGCGCACGCCATGCAGGCGCCATAACCGCTGAGCCACCACTCCAGGACCCCCTTTTTTTATTCCTTTTTTCCTTCTTTTTCTTAGGTTCCATAAATGAAAGAAACCATTCAACCTTTGGCTTTCTGAATTTGGCTCATTTTAATTTAGTGATTTTTTTTTAAAGGGAGATAGAGAGGGAATCAATCTTATCTATCTTTTCATCTGGTTTTAGTTTTTCCAACACTTAGTTGTGTATGTGGTACTGGGATTCAAACCCGGGTGCTCACACATGCCAGGCAAACACTCTACCACTGAGCCATCTCTCTAGCCCCTCACTTAGTGAATTCTTTCTCATGCCACTTCTGGGTCTGACCATGGAGCTTCCTGGAAGTATGAAGACTGACACTTGCCCATTCTGCCAGTGCCACAGGTCTGAATGAAAGAGAAACAGCACAGACAACATTCTTTTTGGGCTTTGTATCTATGGCCAACCTTGTGTGTTCTCACATTTGTATAAAAATTTCTCTATCTTGTCCTTTATTTATGAATTTTGGCACTCAATTGGGTCAAATCCATTCCCTTACAAACAGGATACGGCACATGTATGTTCACATCATAATTCAAGTAAATGTAACAATGCTGCTCCCAGCCTTCCCTGTGCATCCAGAGGTGCGTGTCAACTTGGCTAGGCCATAGTATCCTACTATCTAGTTAGTTTGTCCAACATTCATCTTGATGTTACTGTGAAGATCTTTTTTTAAGTGATATTAATACTTACATCAATAAATTCTGAGTAATTCAGGTTGCCCTCCATAATGTAAGTGGGGCTCACTTTATTGGTTGCAGGCCATCAGAGCAAAAAGACTAATTCCCTCCGAGAAAGTGGAAATGCTGCCTCTAGTAATTGCCCTGGCTTGCCAGCCCACCAACCTACCTGCAGATTTTGCATTCATCTGCCTCCACTATCACCTGAACCCATTCCTCATAATAAATATGTCTCTCTGGAGAATTTTAATTAATTCAATTAGTCCATCATTATTAATGTCCTTTTCTGACCAAAATTCATCTATACTTTTTCATGATTGAATTTGAAGTAAAAGAGACCAAAGTTACATTTGATGGATGAATGAATCAGTCTTCATGAGGAAAGGGAGGAAAATGGAAACCCTAAAGGAAGAAGAGAATATATGCAAAGTGATTTTATGATTGACCAGGAACTCAACCCCTAAACTTGAAAGTATTTCACAGTATCATGGGGTAGTAACATGAGAAAACATTCAGGTTTTGCTTCCACAGTTTGGGGAGTTTTCTTTTAACAGAATATAAAAGTACCAATACCAACAGAACTATGAAATAAATATTTATTTAGATTAAGGAGAAGGAGTCATAGTGATTTCCAAAAATTTTAAAAGCAGAGAAGTACTGCAAACATAACAAAATCCAGAAAGAAAGCACATTATAAAAAATTAACTAATTATCTAATAATATACCTGCTCATTACTTTTTTTCTCCTACAGGGTTTTTTTTTTTTTTTTTCAAAGAAAGAGGGGACAGTGAGAGAGAGACAGAGAGAATCAATTTTATTTAGTTTTTCACATGGCCTTCATTGCTCCAAGACTTTGTTGTGTACATGGTGCTGAGGTTTGAACTCACATACTTGTGCATGCCAGGCAAGCGCATTAACTGCTGAGTCACCACTCCAGCCATCTCCTACAGGTTTTTGGTATAATTTTTGAGTACAACTTTAGAATAGAAAAGCAATTTACTTTAAAAATTCTAAACTTTGTTTTTCATCCATCCCTGGCACACTTCCATGTCAGACATTATCAGATCCCTTTATGTGGAGATAGCACCTCTGACCTGAGGCTTTGTGTCTCCACAGGATTTGAGCATGTCTGTAACATGGAAGATGTATATCTCCCTCCCTCCTTCTCTCTTTCTCTCTCTGTTTGAGACAGAGTCTCACGGAATTTCTGAGGCTGGCCTTGAATTTGTGATCCTCCAGCTTTAGCCTGCCAAGTAGCCAGGATTATAGGCCTGTACCACTGTACCTGGCAGCAAGATGTATTTCTGAAAGCCTTTCTTACACTGGGGTGACTGGCATGACTGGCAGTAACCTAATTGTGTATTAAAGTGACTGCATGAAAATCACATAAATATACCCCATAATACCTGAGTGCATCCCTGACTTGTTCATATCAGATTCTAAAAATGCCACAGCCATACCAATGCACTCTAACTGGAGGAGACATATATTGGAGAATTCAGAGTGGAGAGGGATCCTGAGATAAGATAAAATATCTATTTTTTAAAAGTGTAGTTCTAGGGATTGAAGCAGGGCCTTCCAAAAATTTGACCAGTGCTCTCCTGTTGATCTACAAACCAGGTCTTTCATTAAAACTTTTATTTTGAAACAGAGTCTCATTAAGTTGCCCACTCTGGTCTTGAATTTATAGTCTTTCTGTCAGTTTCCAGAGTAGCTGGAATTACAAGTATGTACCTCTGCACCCAGCTTAATCTTTATGGCCTTAGAATGGTCCTGGTTAAAGGAGAAATCTCAAAACTGTTATGATATTCCTCTCTTTGCCCACTTCCAAATAATCTTTTAAAGAATTAGCTATTAATGTAAATTTATTAATATATTTTCATGCTACTGCAATTAATGTGTGAAATTTTCCATAATTAACTGTAAATATTTATACTGTGAGTATAGAAACTACACATGGATAAGAAATGAAATATCTTTATATCACAAATTTGCAATGAATATTTTAGAGCAGTGTAATTGAATCTTGCTTATAATTATGGTAGACATCCAATTATAATTTTCTGGAAATGGTCTCTCCCCGCTCCCCCATTCCAAGAAGGGCAGAAGAAAGCTAAAAGAAGAGTGACATAGCCCAACTTTTGTCACGAGTATTGATTTCAGGAAAAAAAATATATAGTGGATACATTCATAGTTAGAACTGGTTTCAAACTGAAATTGCCATTGATTTTCAAATGCAAATTTCAGGGAGAAAATATTAATAAGACTGTAATGGTTGTAACGACAATCCTAATGTGATGATCGCATGTGTGTTTTTGGTTGAATGATTATCATAGCCCATAACACTTTTAATTTTAGTGCACCAAGATAGTTGATAATGGTACTTATGGGATCATGATTTATTCACTTTCCCCTAGCTCATTAGAATGACTTTGCTGTTGCTTATCGATTCTCCTTGTATGATAAGGCCATGCACATCTGACATGCAGAATCAGATGGACAGGAACTTTAAGTCAGTTTTTCTTCCACTTTCATTATTCATGGGACTCATGACTCTATTAATGCTGTTATTTGGCATCTTCTTGATTCTGAAAGAATATGAATATTAAGAAGATCTGTGTCAGGCTAGTGTGTTGGTGGTGCCCCAAAACAGCACCTCTTGTTACAAGTGTTCTTAAGTAGCCTGTTTCACAGGGACTCTGGGATTGGCCATGTGACTAGCAAGTTCAAGGGACATTATTATGATTTAAGCAAGGCTTGTTGAGGGTTTGCACATGAGTTGGAGAACTCCATCCTGGAACCCAGAGACCATACTGTAAGAAATTCTAGACTTTATGGCTGAGAGAGAAACCATATATAATGGCCCTGGAGGATGAGACAGTATGTGGAGAGAGAGGTCACTCGGAAGAAAATCAAGGTGTTCAGTCAAGTTGCCAGCGGAATGAGAGACACCAGTTCACACTACAAGGAATGGAACCCAGTCAACCCATAGAAAAGTGAGCAATAATATATGTTTGTGTATTGAAACCAATGAATTTTGCTTTGTAAACCCACAATAGAAAATGGAAACAGACACAGAAAGATTTTACAATCATTTCATCTGTATATGAAAATCTGAAAGTAATTAGAATTATTGAATGTTATTAAGTTGAATATCCATAGAAATTACAAATAATTTTTATCACTTTGTGTCCAGCATTATAATTTTAATAGCTAACATTTAAGAACTATGTGCTAAATAGTTTACATTTATCAATTTTTAGAATCTATACAATAATCCTCTGGGATAGGCATATTTGTCCCCAAATGACAGATGTTGAAACTGACACTGAAAGATGCTAAATGGTTTGCTCAGTGTTACACAGCTACTGTAGCATGTGGAGGATATAGAATAACTATAAAATACATTTTTTTTGTACTGAGGATTGAACCCAGCAGCGCTTAACCATTGAGCCACATCTATATATATATATTCTATTTTTGGACAGGGTCTTGCTAAGTTTCTCAGGATATCCCTAGGTTGCTGAGGCTGGCTTTGAACTTGAGATCCTCCTGCATCAGCCTACTAAACCACTGGGATTATAGGTGTGCACCACTGGGTCCTGAGAGTAAAGTACACTCTTTAGGGGCAATGGAATGTACTGTCTTCAAAAGGTTTACACACATGAAATTTATTATAAGAACACATGATAATGCAATATACTGAAGAATGTGGTATTAAAGATCGTGGTATTTTGAAAAACAAAGGCAGAAATTCAAACTGTGGCTCTGACACCAGCTTTGTGAATGTAAGCAATTTATGTAAACTGTTTAAATCCTTAATCTCCTTATCTGTAAGATGTTTATTAAGTACTGAGGATTTAGCTCAGTGGTAGAGTACTGGGTTCAATCTGAGGACCAACAACAACAACAACAAAAAAAAAAAATAAAAGAAGAAGAAGAAGAAGAAAAAAAATACGGATAGTAAAGCATATTCTCCCCTGACTGTAGAAAGTGTAACCCAGGCAGTGGGGTGTTGGGGCCAGATTGTATCTACTTTAGCTGACTGCTCTCCTCTCTCCAATTCTGTCCCCAATTCCATGGCATCACATTAGTAGCTTAAATCACCTGTGGTGGGAGGACTGACACCGTGAAAGTTTAATTAGTCAAGATTTCTGGCCTGAAGCCTGACGAAGTCAGACTCAGCTCAGTATGGGCCAGCACTCACAGCAACTGAGCAAGATCACCCTGGACAAGAGGGAGAGACAACCATGCTTGGCAAGTGTTGGGTACCTTCTGGAGGATTCTGAGGATGCTCTCAAGAAAGTATTTTCCACTCTGGGTTGGCTGCTATTTGTGACAAGAACCAGAGGTTTCTTGTTGTCATGAGGGTGAGAAGGTTTAGCATTTGGGCATCTGACTGGCTACAGGCAGTGTCATTGGTAAAAAGCAGCCATCACTGAGAGCTTGAGAGATCGTTACTGTACTTGACAACTGTGTAACAGTGACAGAAGCAATATGTCCTGTTACCTTTGTAACTGATTTCATGTGTTTGTCCTTGCAGCTTGTCAACAGCAGGGCTGCCTTCGGCTTTTTAGTCCAAGTTGATTTTTTTTACTCTTACTAATCCAGAAGATAGTTCAGAAATTGGCCAACCTTATAAGTCAGGGTTTTTCATTTTTTTCCTGGAGCTGCAGTTAAAAACTTATTAATATATTACAACTTGTTTATTTTTGTCTTTTAGGTGAAACTCATTTTAAGACTCAATGTACACAGTCAAGTCCCATTATGTGTAGCTAGTGAGAGCCTCAGTCTCCTCCTCAGTTATTTCTTAGAAGCCCAGGGAATGCTTGTGTTGCACAAACCCATCCTCAAGGATCCATCTTTGGATTACTTGCACATTTTAGGGCTTCTCTGAGAACATGAAAAGATTCTTGCCTTTGCTGCTTGGTTAAAAAATGCTTTACAAAATATTTTATTTTTAGAACATAGGAGAAAAAAATTCTAGTTTCTACATTGACCTATAAAAGTTGCTTAGAATTACTAAAAGTCCAGATTTTCCTAATTTCAACAAATTGGCACAGAGAGAATATACATACAAATAGGCACTAATTTGCTTTTGTATGGAGCTTCTGTACCTATACAGAGGAAATACATTTAAGTTTAACTGTTTAGGTAATATTGATTAGAAAATTACCATATGTTTACTCACCCAATGCATTTGTTCAAAGATGCAATTGTTAGGAAAAATACAAACTCCATCAGAGAACTACACAAGCATGATGTTTCAAATTGCAAAATTATCTATGTTCTTTCCCCCCTCAAATGTCACACATTTGGGAAGATACACAGGTTGTCTCCATAATGGATAGAAATTAAAGTAAAGAAGATCTATTTCTTAAAATAGAAGACATACACACCATTGGAATTAAAGTAGATCTTTGAGATGATTTAAAAAATTGAATTAAAGACTTGCTTGAAAATCTGAAGCAATAGATTTTTCCCCCCAGAAAAAATGCACATGCCCTAGATTGAACATATACACATGCTCACTGTTATAGAATTTTAGTCTTTGATCCCTTGAGGTCTGCTAATATAGTCCAATTTAAGGGAAAATCCTGGGTCTGGGATGTCCATTCACCTTCTTTTCCTTTTTCACAAAGTTATCAAGCCAAGGCAACATATTAACTAGTGGTACTCCTAGGATTTCAAGCAACAACTCTTGCCTTAACGGGTTGCTGCTACCTCAGGTCTTCTCTGTCTCCTTCCTCTCATGTTACCCTCATATGACAGAACCTGCTAGGTCATTTCCAATCTCACTACAGCAAACAATTTTGAATGAACCATATAGTATTCTGGTTAAAACACAGGTTTTGGAGTTGTGCCAGTTTACTTTTAAGGTCTGTATTTACTTCCAATTTTGCTGTTCATAATAAATATTATTATGTACTATATTTAAAGTATACAACATCATGTTATGGGACATAAATAGAAAAGGTTACTACAGTGAAGCAGATTCACAAACTCATTATTGTACATAGCTATCCTCTTTTATTTTATTGGGGGCAAAACAGCTAATCTAGTATGAATATACACTATAATTTTGTTATCTGTAGTCCTATGCAGTAGATCTCTGGACTTATTCATCCTACATATCTGCTATTTTGTATCCTCTAAGTGACATCTCCTTATCCCTTTCTCCAATCCCTGGTAATAACTGTTTTATTCTCTCTATTTGAATTTTTTAAAGATTCCATTTGAAGCTGGGTGCATGGCTATAATCCCAGGGACTCAGAAGGATCACAAGTTCAAAGCCAGCCTCACAACTTAGTGAGGCCCTAAGCAACTTAGAGAGACCCTGTCTCAAAATAAAAAATAAAAAGACTGAGGATGTGGCTCAGTGGTTAAGCATTCCTGGGTTCAATCCCTGCTACCAAAAAAAAAAAAAAAGATTCCATTTGAATGTTTTTAAGATTTCACATATAAATGAAATTGTTAATTATTTTTTCTTATTTCACTTAGTACAACGTTTGCCAAATTTATCCTTGTGTGGCAAATAGCAAAACCTCATTCTTTTTTAGGGTGGAATAACATTCCATTATATGTATGTATACCATGATTTCTTTATCTGTTCATCTATGATTGGACACTTAGGTTGTTTCCATATCTTGGCTATTCTGAAGAATGTATCAATGAATCCTAATAGGTATTAGATAGTATCTAACATTGTTTTCAGTTTGCATTTCCATAATGATTAAATTATGCTGAGAACCTTATTGTATATCTTTTGGCCATTTTTTATGTCTTTGGAGAAATGTCCGTTCGGATCCTATGTTCATTTTTAAAATTAGGTTATTTGTTTTCCTATCATGCTTAAAGTCAAAAGAATCAAGTTGACCATTAGGAATCTAATACTGCATAACAAGTTACCACAAATTAAGTGACTTAAAACAACTTTCATTTATTATCTTAGTTTCTGTGGATCAGAAATTTGAGCATAGCTCTGCTGACTTTCACAAGGATTTGATTAAGATTTCAGTGTGCCTGTATTCTCATCTTTAAGATGGCTGGGGAAGAATTCCCCTAACATCTCCTGTGATTCACAGTATAACTTACATGTGGCTATTAGATTCACGGCCACTTGTTTCTTCAAAGCCTGCAGTGGAGAGAGAGCAAGCTTCTAGTAAAAGGAATACTATAGGACATACACAACCGAACAGAAGCGAGTCACAAGTATAATTCACTCTCCAGGACAGGGAATTACACACAGGTGTGACTGTCAAAAGTCAGCAACCATGAGAATACCTGTGAGTGAATTAAGTGAAAAATTAAGCGAAAAGCTTGAAAATAATCTTCTGCTGTTAGCCTTATCAGTTACTATATATGCTTAATTAACTAGCAATACCTATCGTATAAAATGGATGCGATTTATAATGAAAAGAGTTTAAATTGACAATGGTAGCATATGAGAATTTTTCTTCTTTAAAGGATATAAACTGGGTCTGGTGGCACATGCCTATTCTCTCAGGTATTTGGTTGGCTGAGGCAGGAGGATTGCCAGTTTGAGCCCTGCCTAGGCAACATATAAACACTGAGGATGATTAATATCATTCTTCAAATGAGCATCTACCTAAAAGAATTTTATTTTAAGAGAGAGAGGAAAAGTGAGAAGGAGAGAGAGAAAGAGAATCAATTTTATTTAGTTTTTCATCTGGTTTTCATTGCTCTAACACTTAGTTGTAGATGTGATGCTGAGGTTCGAACTCAGGTCCTCACACATGCCAGGCAATGGAGATACCACTGAGCCACTGCTCCAGCCCCATAAAAACATTTCAAATGCTGTTTTAGTTTTTTAGGGATGCTATAACAAAGTATGACACACTTGGTAGCTAAAAATAACAAGAATCTCTTTTCCCAAAGTCCAGGAGGCTAGAAATCCAAAAGCAAGGTCTCACTCTGCAGGTCCTAGGGTAGAATTCTTCCTCATGTCTTGCCAGCCTGTGGTTGTTGCTCGAAATCCTTGGTACTGCTTGGGTAGTATGTCCTTCATTTCGTTTTGTGTTTCCACTGACTGTTACATGGCTCTTTCCCTTTGTGTATTCTTTTCTTATAAATGCATTGGTCATATTAGTAAGGGCTTTCACTACTCCAGTATGACCGAATTATAACTTAATTAATTTCATCTGCAATGACCTTGTTTCCAAATAAGTTCACTCTGACGTTCTGGTAAAGGTATGAATTTTGGAAAAACCTTTTCAAACTAGATAATCCATACAGTTTTGTAATAATAGCTGCACTGAAATCTCAGTGATTGTTTCTCCTGCTAGTCACATCCTTGTGTAATACTTTTGTGTGTGCTGGATCTAGTGTCTTTCTTCTGGGAAGCAGTAGGCAAAAATGAGATGAGATGTCACTTTGAGATTATGCTGTAAAGGCCTTTGAGTTCCATTTTGCCTGTACTCTTTGGCTTTTCTTACTCACTTGCTCTGATAAAGCAAGTTGTCCTGTTGTGAACTATAGAGATAACTGCATGGTAAAGAACTGATGCTAGCAATCCAGCCAACAGTTAAAATGAAGAACTGAACCCTCACACCAATAGCTTGCAATGAACTGAATCCTGCCAACAGCCACTGGGGTGCAGAAGTCATTCCAATACCGTTCTTGTCTTCAGATGATGATAGACCTAGCTGATAACTCGATTTGCAGCCTTGTGAAAGCCGGAGGATCCAGCTAAGTTGCACCTGGATTCCCAACTTGCAGAAGCAGTAAGATAATACAGTGAGCCTTCTGCTTCTGTGAATTCTGCTTCTTCCAAGCTCAGATTGAACATGTTCAGAAAAGTTTTTCAGAAAGTTAAAAAGTGCAGAACTTGAATTTCCTTGCATGGAGCATTATGCTGAGTCCGTAGGAATGAAGTGATGTATAGGCATGCCCTGCTGTCCCCTCCTACCCTTTCATCGCTCTTTAGCGGTTTGTCTTGGGTCTTATTTGTTTACTATGTAATTAGATCTATGAAGCTATAGTTTTTTTGGTTGTTGTTGCTGTTGTTACTGCTGCTGTGATCAAAAGACCTGGCAGGAACAATTAGAGGAGGAAAAGTTTATTTGACTTATAGTTTCAGAGGTCTCAGTCCATAGATGGCTGACTCCACTTCTGTGACCATGAGGTGAGGCACAATATCACTCTGGAAGGAGGAGAGCAGCTCAGGACATGGCAACAAAGAAAGCAGGGAGAGAGCCCTGCTCACCAGGGACAAAGTATGTACCCTAAAGGCATGCCCCCAGGGACCCACCTCCTCCAGCCACTCCCAAAGGGCCTACGGTTACCACCCAGTTAATCCCTATCATGGGATTAATGCACTGATTGGGTGAAGGCTTTCAGAACCCCATTAGTTCTCCTCTATACTCTCTGGCCTTGTCTCACTCATGAGCTTTGGGGAACAAACATCTCATATCTAAACCATAACATGCTGTGTTTGTACTAACCATGTACAAATTTTCTTTTTTGTCATCCCCTAAACAATATGACATTACAACTATTTACACACTTTTTAACATTGTATTGAGTATTACAAATCACCTAGGGATGATTTAAATATATGGTAGGATGTGCATAGGTTATATGCAAATATTATGTTATTTTATATAATACTGTGTAATTTTTGTTATCCACAGGGGGTCTTAGATCCCCCAGGATACTGATGGACAACTGTATTGCTATGGCAACAAGGTGTGGGATAATTTGATACACTTCAGCAGATAACTAATATTTAACATTTATATTTTTCTTTTGTATCATTCTTAATAAATATTATTAAATTTGGGAATATAATTTAATTCTTCTTTTGCTTAAAAATTACCAAATATAATTTAGTTACAACTTAATATAGAATTCAACCAGCAGTTTTCTATGAATAATTTGATCTTACTAGGCCAAATTCTTGCCTGTTATGGACTTTGAAGAAAATCCTTGTGATCTAATCATTAAGGTTTAATTTTTAAAAATTTCTTATTTATTTCTTTGGGCACTGGGGATTAAACCCAAGTGCACTTAACCACTGAGCCACATCCCCAGCCCTTTTTATTTTTTATTTTGAGACAGGGTCTCATTAAATTGCTTAGGGCCTTACTAAGTTGCTGAGGCTGGCTTTGAACTCATGATCCTCCTGCCTCAGCCTTCTGACTCGCTGGGATTACAGGTGTGCATCACCACACAAGCGAGTTATGGTCTTAATTATTATAGCAAAACCAACAGCATAATTATGCTACATGTTTACTTTTTTTTTTCAAAGAGAGGGACAGTGAGAGAGAGAGAAAGAGAGAATCATTTTTATTTAGTTTTTCAAGTGATTTTTATTGCTCTGACTCTTTGTTGTGTACATGGTGCTGGGGTTCGAACTTGCATCCTGTGCATGGCAGGCAAGTGCATAACCACCAAGCCACCACTCCAGCCCCTATATGTTTACTTTTGACTGAAGTGCTGGTATTTTGTTATAGGCATTAGAAATAAATGTAATTTTTTTCTGATTTGCTGGTTTATATTAGTTTGGTATGATTTTGTTATTGTCTTCTGAAGTTTGGGGTTTATAAAAATAAAACAGTCACTTGACATGCCACTGTTCTGCTATTTATTCAAAAAGAACTAGAAAAGCTAATATTTTAACTAAGACTTTAAAGGCTACGTGAATCTATTCTGTAAAGCTTTGAGAAAAGGACAATTGGATACACATGAGTTCAGTTTGTTTAATTATTCACGTGATAAGAATACCTTTGAAACTGAAGATGATGCTAATGAATCTGGTGGTGTACTAAGATGTTGCAAATGATTTGATAGAAATTTTGTTATAATTTTTCATTAACTGGATCATTAAAACTCATGTTGTATTATCACATTTTTATTTGTTTAGCATTGATTATTGAATTTTGGAGAGAACTTAAGCATTTGTTTAAGTTTGGTCTGTTAACTCAGATTTTTGTTGAAGTTTATTCATTTTATTTATTCTTTTAATATTGAGGGACAGTGAGAGAGAGGAGAGAGACAATTTTTTAAATTTAGTTTTTCCTGTGGCTTTTGTTGCTCCAACACTTCCTTGTGTACATGGTGCCGGGATTCGAACCTGCATACTCGGATATCCCAGGCAAGGGCTGTAGCTGCGGAGCCACTGCTCCAGCCCCTATTGTAATTTATTCTGAACGTCTCTTTGAATAAGTCTTTCTTGGCCTTTTTGCAATGGATTTGCTACCAGAACACAGGTGTCATGAAAAATACCGCTAAATCAAAGCCAAAATGAGAAAGGAAAATACTCATATCAACATCTTTGACATCGGACACGCAGATTCAGGCAAGTCCACCACTACAGGCTGTTTGATCTAAATATGTGGTGGGATCAACAAAAGGACCATTGAAAAAGTTGAAAAGGCGGCTTAGATGGGAAAGGGCTCCTTCAAATATGCCTGGGTCTTGGATAAACAGAAAGCTGAGCATATGCGGTATCACCATTGACATCTCCCTGTAGAAAGTTGAGACCAGCAAGTATTATTTGACTGTCATTGATGCCCCAGAACACAGAGACTTTATCAAAAACATGATTACAGGCACATCTCAGTCTGTGCTGTCCTGATTGATGCTGCTGGTGTTGGTGAATTTGAAGCTGGTATCTCCAAGAATGGGTGGACCCGTGAGCATGCCCTTCTGCCTTACACACCGAGTGTTAAATAATTATTGGTGTTAACAAAATGGATTCTACTGAGCCACCCTACGGTCAGAAGAGATCCAAGGAAATTGTAAAGGAAGTTGGCACCTACATTAAGAAAATTGTCTACAACCCTGACGCAGTAGTATTTGTGCCAATTTCTGGTTGGAATGGTGACAACATGCTGGAGCCAAGTGCTAATATGCCTTGGTTCAAAGGATGGAAAGTCACCTGTAAAGATGGCAGTGCCAGTGGAACCACGCTGCTCGAGGCTTTAGACTGCATCCTGCCACCAACTCGTCCAACCGACAAGCCTTTGCATCTGCCCCTCCAGGATGTCTACAAAATTGGTGGTATTGGTTCTTTTCTTGTGGAATGAGTGGAGACTTGTGTTCTCAAGCCTGGTATGGTGGTCACCTTTGCTCCAGTCAATGCCACAACTGAAGTAAAGTCAACTGAAATGCACTATGAATTTTAGAGTTAAGCTCTTTCTGGGGACAATGTGGGATTCAATGTCAAGAACGTGTCTGTTAAAGATATTCGTCATGGCAATGTTTCTGGTGAGAGCAAAAATGACCCACAAATGGAAGCAGCTGGTTTCACTGCTCAGGTGATTATCCTGAACCATCCAGGCCAAATCAGTGCTGGCTATGCCCCTGTACTGGATTGTCACAGTGCATATTGCTTTCAAGTTTGCTGAGCTGGAAGAAAAGATTGATCACCCTTCTGCTAAGAAGCTGGAAGATGGTACTAAATTCTTGAAATTTGGTGATGCTGCCATCGTTGATAGGCTTCCAGGAAAGCCCATGGGTGTTGAGAGCTTCTCTGACTCTCCTCCTTGGTGTTGTTTTGCTGTTCGTCGTATGAAGCAGACAGTTGCTTTGGGTGTCATCAAAGCAGGGGACAGGAAGGCTGCTGGAGCTGGCAAGGTCACCAAGTCTGCCCAGAAAGCTCAGAAGTTTAAATGAATATTATCACTAACACTTGCCACCCTAGTCTTAATCAGTGGTGGAAGAATGGTCTCAGAACTATTTGTCTCAATTGACAATTTAAGTTTGATAGTAAAAGACTGATTAATGATAACAATGCATCGTAAAACCTTCAGAAGGAAAGGAAAATGTTTTGTGGACCATTTTTTTTTGTGTGTGGTAGCTTGAAGTTAGTAGTTTTTAAAATTAGTACTTTTAAATGGAAACAATTTGACCAAAAATCTATCACAGAATTTTGAGACCCATTAAAACAAATTTTAATAATGAAAAAAGAAATGTCTCTCTTGTATTATTAATTGAATCACCTGGCTTAATATCGAACTGAAATAGATTTGTGACTCATGAGTTGGGGTCTGAATGTAAACTGTATTAGGAGAAGTACCATGGAGTTAAGGGAAGAAAACTGAGAACAATCCCTTGAATTTACATAGTGAGGTTTTTCTACTTACATTTTGCATGAGATAGTTATTAGTATATAACAGATTTATTTTCACAGCTGATTAATATAAGAACTGGAACTAAACTGCTGACATTACCTCACCCAGAGTTGATTGCACCCGTAATACCAATTATCATATTTTCTCATCCTCTTGGAGTCTTCCCAAGAGTTTTCTTGACCTTCTATGCCACATTTCAATTTTGTAACCATTATAGTAAAATTAATATTGCTCTGTTACTACTTATATCTTCTGTGAAACTGAATATTCTGCGTATTTTACTAACAATAAAACATTTTCTGATATACCAAGATACAGAAATAAGTCAGCATTACATATTTTAAAATTTTCTATTAAATATAATGTTCAAATAATACATAGCTATTACATGTATTGCTTCTGTAATGAAGAATGAAAACTCCCATTTGTGAAAGATTTGGTGGGTTTCAAGATGGTGTGGTTGGCATTGACGGGGAAAACTATTGTATAATTATATTCAAGTCTAGTGTCTACAGCCTCTAGCTAAAACTGTCAGAGGATTTCTGGGGTGTTTTTTCCCCCCCTCATACAATATTCTTACCTAATGCAAAGCTTTAGGTCCATACTAAGTTAACCTGACGCTTTAGCTCACCATCTAGTCAGATCTGAATATGTAAATTATGGAACCATATATTCAACAGGGTGAGTCAAATTATTTCTACAGAAAAGCTATTTCAAGAGGCTGGAGTGGTGGTTCAGCCATTGGGGCGCTTGTCTGGCATGGGCAATGAAACAGATTTGAACCCCAGCACCACGTATACAACTAAGTGTCAGGGAAACAAAGGCCAGATGAGAAAACAAATGAGATTGATACTCTTTCTCTCCTTCACTCTCTCCCCCTCTCTGTCTTTCCCTTTAAAAAAAAAAAGTGGGGCTGGAGCAGTGGCTTGACGGTTAAGTTCCTTGCCTGGCATGTGCAAGTACACGGCTTCGAACCCCAGCACCCACATACACAACTAAGTGTCAGAGCAATGAAAGCCATGTGAAAAACTCAATAAAAAATCGATTCTCTCTGTCTCGAGACTGTCCTTCTCTCTTTAAAAAAAAAAGAAAGTTATTTCAAGTAGAGGATCAACATCTGTCATTGTTGTAGCTGGCCTCCAAGATGATACCCCATGATTCTCATCTAGAATCCATGCCTTTGTGTAGTTTCCTCCCACATTGATTCAGTGCTGGTCTGTAGAACTGGTAGCCTACGGCGAAAGTTACATTTTGTGACTTCCAAGCCACAGTCATAAAAGGCATCACAACATCTATTTTGGATTCTATTTCAGCCTTTAGCAAAAGCCACCTGTGAGGACACACATTGGCAGACCTGCCAGCAGGTCCATGTGGTGGGCAACTGATGCTTCCTTCCGAAAGCCAGCACCTACTTGCCAGATAAATGAGGAAGTCGCCCTGGAAAAAGTTCCTGCAGCTATAGTTTGGCTCTCCAGTGACCCACCTTTGGCTGCGCTTTCTTGAATGACCCTGAGAGAGACCTACCCAATGAAGCTGCAACAAAATTTCTGACCTGGGGCTGGAGTGGTGGCTCAGCTGTTACAATGCTGGCCTCGCATGCATGAGGACCCCAATTCAAACCTCAGCACCATGTACACAACTAAGTGTTGGAGAAACAAAGCCCAGATAAAAAAAAACTAAACAAAAATTGACTCTCTCTCTTTAAAAAAAAAATTCTGACCTATAGAAACCATAAAATACAAGTTGTTCTTGCTTTAAGCTTCTAAGTCTTGGGATGATTTGGCCCAAAGCAAAAACAGCTTACTATAGTTGTTTATTCCCTTTCCATATGAAGATGCAGATACCTGACCTGAAAAGGTGATCTTTGATGTACCTGGCTTGCAGTAGGAACTTGAAAATATTAATTGAATGAATTAATGACTACATCAGTGGAAGCAGTTGAAAATATAACATTGAAATTCAGCTGAGACTGCTGAAATGAATGACTAAAAAATGCTTTTATAATATTGAAATACTAAGCTTCATGATGTGGAAGGAGATGCATAAAATATGTTCAGTGATAGGATGTGACTAAAACCTTCCACTTATACACAAGAACTAAGGTTGTCCAGAGAATTTTTGCCTCAAGACTGTAGTGTCAACCCATGCCTATTTCCAACATACCCTTCTGGACTGTGGGTTTTAGATTTGCCAACCTCCATGATCATGTGAGCCAGTTCCTTAAAATAATTGCATGTGTGTGCATGTGTGTGTGTTTGGTGTGTGTATATATAATTTATGATACTTCTTGGTTCTTTTTCACTGAAGACTTAGGACTGATATAGCCAGCTGCTGCTCATTGTGTATAAATGTGCTTTCTTACACTTTCCTAACTTTCCTTACAGCCTGTATTAATGCCAAGTGGCCAGATTGGACAATGGGCTATGATTAGTAGTTCATTGAGGAAATGTGGTACCTTCACCCCTCCCTCTTCTGACTGTAAGAACCTTGGAGAAACTCTGTGCCTAGATAATATGCCCATGCCATAGAGGAAGGGAATCCAGCCAGAATTATATTATGATGTACAAAATTTAAATTTTTTTTGTGTTAAGCAATTATATTTCAAATTTTATTTCACCAGAACTTATTCTATCTTGACTAATACATTATCCAAATAGAACAAAAAAAAAGGTTTTTGTTTGCAGGCAAAAGAAAATCCCTCTCAATCCATTATGTAATAAGAAAAAGAATTGAGTGGCTCATGAAAAGTCCAAGAGTGAATTGATAGGTTGAATTCATGATTTAGGCAACACCATTTTGAAACAAATCCTCTGTCTCAGAACACGAAGTAGCTCAAGGTCAGTCCTACTCTACCCACTTGTCCCTAAATGCTGAATACTCCACTCTAATCACCCCATCATTAAGAAAGGAATCCTGGGGCTGGAGGGGTGGCTCAGCGGTTACAGCACTTGCCTGGCATGTGCAGTTACACGAGTTCAAACCCACAGCACCACGTACACAAAGAAGTCTCAGAGTGATGAAAGCCACATGAAAAACTAAATACAAACTGATTCTCTGTCTCTCTCACTCTCCGCTCATTCTTAAAAAAAAAAAAAAGGAATCCTTCCTGACAACTCCATAGTGGCACCCTAATTCCCTCCCATTTCTTGTCCTCTATGTCTACCCCAGGAAGTAAATGGATGTAAATGTCCCTTCCTCTGCAGGTTTTTCCTGAATAAACTTGTGTTACTGTTGACCCATTGCTCTCCTCTCTATTTCCTTCACTTGCTTCTTTTCTTACATGAATCTTTAGATTTAGTCAGCTGAATGCAAAGAATCTAAAAATGTGGGCAGGATTTGGGTCTCACTCTTAGCCTCGACTGTCACATTTATTTATTTATTTATTTATGAACAAAATCTAGGGATAATTCTAATTCATCTGTCTGGGTCTTGTTCTTAACTCAGAAAAGTTTATTCTTAGAGAGCTTATTCTTCGAAAAGCTTATATGACTATGACAGGGACTGAGAATGGGATGCGGAGGTTCTCAAAAAAAAAAAAAATTGGGCTTTTGTGACCAGATGTAGGCAGGCAGGCAGGCAGGCAAAAACAACAGAGTCCTCTGTGTGAGGGTAATTTATAAGTCTGGTGTTCTCAGGAAAAAGGAAGCTGTACTGAAAAGGAATACATGTACCGAAACAGGAATGTGCTCAATGAACATTGTTTCTCAAAACTGAAGTGTTGAGGTGAGTGAGTGGAAAGATGGCTGTCTTACCACTGACAACTGAGAATTAAGAGAGTAGCTATTGCAATGTGATAATTCATTCTAATGAAAGATAAAAGAGATAGTTTGTCACATCAAGGCCAAGTCTATCAATAATACATCTATCAACCTAAGAAGATGTCACATCTGATTGAAAGCAGTTGAAGTGATATTACATCTCTCAAGAAATAAAAGCCAAGGAAGGTTATTCTATATTGAAATCACACCTACAATTATTCATTATTTAGATAGTAATGACACATTTAGAACTTGTTCAGAGAGCAATTAACAAGTTGACTGTTCAGCCACATCCTAATCTATTTATACACTGTGAATAAAACTAGTCAGACAGAAAAAAGTGACTCAAATAGAAGCTCCATGATTCTCAATTATGTTACTGTATTTGTATGTAACATGCTACAGAATGAGTTATGAAATTATTGATTTCATAGACATTATGAAGGTTGTGTATGGGTTTTTTTGCATGTATACATTATTGATTCTGGTCTTGTGATGTATTGTTTCTTAATTAATAAAAAAATTTAAATATGAACACAATTATGTTGGGGTCTGACCTTTACTTTATCAGTGGCCCTGGATCTTGTTGCTGTTTGCATAAGCTCCTTCGGGAAGGGCTGCTAGATTGTATATTGTTAAGCCTGAAAAACAGGGTGTGGACACGGGCTTCAGACGTTTCGCATTGGTATCACCTGCCAGTTATTCTAGATCCTTCAAAAGGCGCACGTAGAGGCTTCTTATTGCTATTGGTCAAACGTGTGCCTCCGAAATCCAGGTGTGGCAATGAACGAGCTAATGTAAAGAGGCCTCGAGGGGGCGGGGTGAAGGCCTTTAAAAAAGAGGCTCCAGCCAGCAGTCAAGAGCTCTTTCTTTGGGAGAGAGTTCTCGCACCTTGCTGCTGCTCCTGGTGTTCCTGCTCCTTTGGAAGATGAGCTCTCTCTCTCTCTCGCCTCCTTGGGAGAGAATTCTCACACTCTCCTGCTGGACGTGGTGTTCCTGCTCCTTTGGAAGATGAGTTCTCATTAGCAACCGAGCCTGCCTGTGTTTTGCTCCTGAAGTTCCCAGCCTTCAGAACTGTAAGAAATTGCTGTCTATGTTTGTTCTGAAGTAGAGTCTTGTAGTGTTGTCTTGTCTTGTTTGAGATCACTTAATGTTAGGCATTTTGTCGTAGCAGTACCAATGAACATTGTCTTGAAAGAGATGTAAAGCATGGATATATAAAAAGTAAAGCTTGGATAAAGA
>PVKS010028033.1:0-26879 GCA_004027875.1 Aplodontia rufa
GTGGCTCAGCATTTGCAGCGCTTGCCCGGCATGCTGAGTACGTGAGTTCAAACCCCAGCACCACGTACACAACCAAGTGTCGGGGCAATGAAAGCCACGAGAAAAACCACATAAAAGATGTTTTTCTCTTTCTCTGTCTCTCACTGTCCCTCTCTTTATTTAAAAAAAAAAAAAGTAAAACAAAAGATTAAAAAGGCAAGTAGGGAGGAATAAGAAACCAGCAGCACAAAATGGGGCAAGGACAGCTGACCGCTGTGTCTTCATGTGGCCCAGCGCTGTGCCACCTTTCTGCACCTCAGCTCTCCACCTTCCAATCATCTCCTGAGCAGTTTTCGTTTGTCTGTTTGTTTTTTAAAGATGGAGAGAGAGAAAAAGAGAGGATCAATTGTATTTCTTTTTTCATCAGACCTTTGTTTCTTTGACAACTAGTTGTGTACGTGGTGCTGGGGTTTGAACCCAGGTCCTTGCATTTGCTGGGCAAGTGCTACAACCACTGAACCACCGCTCCAGCCCCTCTTGAGCAGTTTTATTTATTTTTTTAAAGGATATGCTCCTTTATTTTTCTTATTTAAACCAGTTTCTTTGTTGAGATAGTTCCCATTGCCTGGATCACAAACTTCATGTGGTATTACATCCTATATGACAGACTTTTACTATATTTTTTTAAAGAAAGAGGGGACAGTAAGAGAGAAAGAGAGAGGGAGAAGCAATTTTTATTTAGTTTTTCATGTGACTTTCATTCCTCAGACACTTTGTTGTGTACGTGGTGCTGGGGTTTGATCTCACATACTTGGGCATGCCAGGCAAGCACTGTAACTACCGAGCCACTGCTCCAGCCCCTCCTGAGCAGTTTTAAAGATGGAAAAATCAAGTCTAAATCAAGTCTTCAAAAGGCAAAGGAACAGCAGAGAAGGAGAATGGAATGGGAGATTGAAGGGAAAGTGGGGGATGAGGGTTGAAATGGAGTAAATCAAATTCCATGCATGTATGATTTTATGAAAATGAACTCAACTGCTATGTATAACTATAATGCTCTAATAAAAACATTCTTTCTTAAAATTAAAAATGGAATTTTTTTTTTAAATAAGGATAAGGCTAAGGAGCTAGCTCCTATTTGGTAATGGATGAGCACAAAGTGTGAACAAGGTCAGCTCCACCACAAAGCCTGCAGTGGCCCTCACTCCGGGCCGGAGCGCCTGGGGCTGGTCTCTCCTCCTCCATCCCTACCTTACCGCATGACTCTGGCCAGCCCTGGTTCCTCATCTGTTAACAAGGAGGACTGGTCAAAGCTATGGCAAGAGTACCAATGAAGAGGGTAATGCTGCCAATTGCTGAGTGTTTAAAATGTGCTGGGCGTGGTGCTAAGCAATTTGCATTAACTCTCGACTTTACCTGAACACAATTCTGTAATACAGATATATCATCTCCAATTCACAGATGAGCAAAGCTTCACTGAGGATCTGTCACTTCCCAAGGTCACAGAGCTTATAAGCAGCATAGCCAGGTGTCAGGTTTGTATGGCACCTGAACTCAAGCTCTTTGACCTTGAGCTGCCCTGCTTCCTGTTGCCTGAGAAAGCACCTGGAAGGGTACCATCCAACACAGCATTCATTCATCCAGCTTTGGTGTATGCGACTGGGCTGGAAAGAGAAAGGAGAACTAATGTAAGACGAAGCAGGTGAGGAAGAAGAGCAGATTATGTAGGGTTTTAGAGACCAGGGTAAAGATTCTGCATTTTATTCTAGTTTTATGAATTCTAGGCAGGGAGTGACAAAATCTGTAAGTTAATTACTTTAATACTGTGAACAGCACATGAAAGGTTTCTGACTGTCCCTCTCTCACCTTTATTTCTCTCCCCTTAAGTGCTGTAGTGCCTTGGGGCTCAGTCCTGGGTCTTTGCTTCTGTAACTATGCGCGGTCTTTGGGCACTCTCATCTATTCTCATGGCTTCTACGACCATCTCGACTGGTGAGTCCCAAATCTAGGGCCAGTCCCATGTTGCAGATTGCCTGGATAGAGCTCAAAGCCTGTCTGGATGGACATTTTCTCCTGGTGCCCCCAGGTTTCCATGATGAATCTGTTATCTTCTCCATGAGCCTGCTCTCCTCCTGCAATCTAGGGGCTGTTGAAGGTACAGGCGTGTAGCTCAATGGTACAGCACTTGCTCAACATGAGGGAGGCAAGAAACAAGTGGCTGGCTGAATGAATACCGACATAACAGCCTGGAGGGCAAGTGGAGGTTTCAGAGAGGGACCCTGTGATGATCTTGAAGAAAGGAGTTTGCCAGGTGAGAAGTGAATGGGAGAGTGTTCCAGGCAGAGCAACAGCAGGTCTCGGGACCAGAGGTCTGATGCAGTCATGGTGCTGGAGGACATGGACAGACACACGGCTGGAGGGACAGGGAAAGCACCAAGGAACAGGCCGTGTTCACAGTGTGCCCCATCTTTGTCAAAATGGCCCCAACTGGTGACTAGCCATACATGCTCCCAGGGCATGCTGATAAAAGGGGTTGAGGGGCCAGAATATTCCACCTTGACAAAAAGCAGACTACCTGAGCACAGATGCCAAACCAGCCATACAGAACAACCGCGTTCAAACCAGCGTGACGACACACAGCCCTCAAGGAACTTACTCTAGAGAAGTCCCTGTGACTCTGAAGCGGAGACTCTCACCACAAAGACAGGCCTGACAGGCAGAGCCACAGGAAGGCCATTCCAGGGAGCAGAGCTGCCTGGAGCAGGCAAGCTGACTCAGGAACAAATACAGTTAGATCCCTCCCCAGATAAAAGCCCCTCTGACCTGGGGAAAAGGAAGGCCAGCTATGCTAACAACACAGAATCAAAGGGCAGCTGAGCACTGTTTGCAAAGGTGGGGGCTTTCAATATTTACTCACTTAAAGGACACCCTGAGGAGGTGGGTAGAAAAAAGAAATGAGGCTTGGTCAGTGAATGGGCATCAGCAGACTGGAGCCCACCCAGGCTTCTGACCATGAAAGTGACTCTCCCTGCTTCACCACGAAAGGACCTCACAAGAGAGGTCCTCTGTGTCCTCCTGTTAGGGTCACTTCCCTGCCCTGGGTTATCAGAGTCCCACAGCAGTCCTCTCTCAAGTCCAATGCCCCTTTCAGGAGATACTTCCCCATTCCCTGAAAGAGTCATTGTTCCCTTAAGGCCACAGTTCCCTTTTCTACTTCCTGGCTTTAACCGGGCAGAACATAAAGAGCCTCTCACAGTTTGCTTTTTCATCAACGTGGGGAGCCATGATTGTGGAATAAGCTGATAGCTAAATCAATAATACTTACGCCGAGAATTGCAGAATAATGGTCTTGAAACAGGACTTGACTTATTCAAACTTTTTTTTTCTGGTGCTAAAGATCCAACCCAAGTCCTCACATATGCTAAACAGGCGCTCGACCTCCAGTTCCATTCAAACATTTATTGAGACTCTACTTGGTGGCAATGCTGAGTTTGACACTGGGTCATCTGAGATCACAAACTGAAAAAGGAGTCCAATCTGATGGGTATGATGTCATTCAAAAGGAAAATTCTGGGGCTGGAGCAGTGGCTCAGCAGTATTGCACTTGCCTGGCACACGTGAGGACCCGGGTTCACACTTTAGCACCACATACACAACTAAGTGTTGGAGAAACAGGCCAGATGGAAAAATTGATTCTCTCTCTCTCTCTCCCCCTCTCTCTTAAAAAAGAAAGAAAGAGAGATGGACAGATTCTGGTCTGGCACAGTGGCATATAGTTGTAATTCCAGCAACTCAGGAGACTGAGGCAGGAGGATCACAAGTTCAAGACCAGCCTCAGCAAGTTATTTTGTTTTGTTTTGTTTTGTTTTGGTACTGTGGATTTATGCCAGGGAAGCTTTACCACATCCCCAGCCCCCTTTTTTTTTCTTAAGAGAGAGGGACAGTGAAAGAAAGAGAATCAATTTTATTCAGTTTTTCCTGTTGCTTTTGTTCCTCTGATACTTTGTTGTGTATATGGTGCTAGGGTTTGAACTTGCATCCTCACACATGCCAGGCAAGTGCCAGAACTGCTGTGCCATCACTCCAGCCCATCCCCAGCCCTTTTTATTTTTTATTTTCTGACAGTCTTTCACTAAGTTACTTAGGGCCTTGCCAAATTGCTGAGGCTGGCCTCGAACTTGCAGTCCTCCTCCCTAAACCTCCCGAGGCACTAGAATTACAGACATGCACCATCGCACTTGGCAGTCTCCGCAATTTAATGAAGCCCTAAGCAACTTAGTGAGACCCTGTCTTAAAATTTTTTAAAAAAATTTTAAAGGGGGGCTGGAGTGGTGGCTCAGCGGTTTCGGTACTTGCCAGGCAAGCACAAGGACCCGGGTTCAAACCCCAGCACCACGTACACAACTAAGTGTTGGAGCAACTAAAGCCATGTGAAAAACTAAATAAAGTTGCTTCTCTCTTAAAAAAATTTTTTTTAAATTGCTGGAGCGGTGGCTCAGTGGTTTCAGCGCTTGCCTGGCAAGCACGAGGACCCAGGTTCAAACCCCAGCACCACGTACACAACTAAGAGTTGGAGCAACGAAGGCCATGTGAAAAAACTAAATAATGTTGTTTCTCTCTTTAAAAAAAAATTTTTTTTAAAGAGCTAGGGATAAGACTATGTTGAACAAATAAAATAAACAAACAAGTAAATAAAAGAGCTAAGGAGGTACAGCCTAATACTTTTTTAGAGATATTGTGGGTAAGGGAAGGGAGGGATACGGGTGGGAAATTGGGAGGGGGGCACTCCTGGGGGTAAATCTAGTATCCAGAAACTATACACTTTTTATATTATTTTGTTAAAAAATTGTATGGTTGTTCAAAAATTAAAAAAAAATCTGAATACATAGCTACATTTTTTTCTAAATTTTGCACCTTTGAAAAAACACTTAAATTAGTAAATTGAGTAATGTTGAACACATAAATTAATAAATTAATAAATTGTGTAATTTTTTAGAAAAAGAGCTAAGGAGGGGCTAGAGAGGTGGCTCAGTGGTTTCAGCATTTGACTTGCATGCACAGGGTCATAGGTTCAAACCCCAACACCACATACACAACAAAGTGTCAGAGCAACGAAAACCAAATGAAAAACGAAATAGAATTGATTCTCTCACTGTCCCTCTCTCTTAAAAAAAAAAAATCTAGGGAAGTAGCTCAGTGGTAAAGCACCCCTAGATCCAACTCTCAATGCCCAATGCAGAAGAAAAAGAAAAAAGAAAGGAAGGAAAAATCTATTAGGGAAGCCCTTAAATTTACTGGTATCCAGAGGATGATCTAAATCTGAAATAAGGCCGGGGATGTGACTCAGAGATAAGAGCACTTAGCTAGCATGTGCAAGACTCTAGGTTTCATTCCCAGCATCCTAAAATTGACTTGAAACAAAAATGCTAATGGCAGGAGCTGGAGAGGTGGCTCAGAAGAAGAGCACTTGCCTGGCATGTGCAAGGAACCCCATTCAAAGCCCAGCACCACATACACAACCAAGTGGAGAAAAAACAAAAACCAGATGAAACAAAATGCGGTTGAATAATAAAGTTCTATAGGCACATAAAAAGCTATCTACTGTCTCAGCAGTAATCAGGGAAATGCACTTAAAAATCACAATCACACTTACTCACCAGACTGACTCAGTGACGCACAGGAGCACTAAGCCTGGCCAGGTGCTGGAGCAAGGAGGAGTGACAGGTACAGCAGGCGCTTAGTAAACATTTTGCTAAATCAAGTGCAGAAAGGCTGGAGAAGAGGGAGCAAACCTGCAGCTGGTGGGCTGAACATGATCTACTCCCACCAGGTCTGGGGATTGAACCCAGGGGCACTGTACAACTGAGCTACATCCCCAGCCCTTTTTATCTTCTTTGAGACAGAGCCTCATTAAGTTGCTGAGGCTGGCCTCGAACCTGCAATCCTCCTACCTCAGCCTCAGTAGCTGGGATTACAGGTATGCACCACCATGCCTGGCTATAATTGATGTTTATCACATGAGGAAACCACAGCTCAAAGAAGTTAAGAAATTTGCCCAGTAGGTGGAACAGCTGAAATGTGAACTCAGGAATCTCTGATTTAGCTGCTACTGATTAAATACATTCATATGCTAAGCACTAACTGAGCTGAATAACTTGATTCTCACAGCAACCCTGTGAGATAGAAGCAACCACCTTCCCATCTTCCTGTGAGGAAGCTGAGGGTCAGAAGCTGATGAGTGTAAAGGTCAGCGGGAGATCTGGGGTTGGAATCAGACACGTGCCCCTGCAGCTTCCGCGGTGTCCCCACCCACCCAACTCGCCAATTCCCTTTTTGTGCTTACCACTAAGAGCTCAGTGCCTTTCTTTCAAAGCAGAAACATTTTCTGCATTTGCTTTTAATACCAAAATGGTATTCCACAAGGCAGCAGCTAGGGACGGGACAGGCTGGAATGTAGTTCACTTGCCCCTTAACAAGAATGTAGGTTGTCTCCAGGTTCTCTTAAGGAAAACTGATGCGTCAACAGGAACGGTGGCACACACCTGTAATCCCAGCAACTCTATTTGGGAGGCTGAGGCAGGAGGATTGCAAGTTCAAGGCCAGCCTCAGCAACTTGGTGAGATTGTCTCAAAATTTAAAAAATAAGAATACAAGGAGTTGGGGATTTAGCTCAGTGGCAGAGCGCTTGCCTAGCACGCACAAGGCCCTGAGTTCGGTCCTCAGCCCTGAAAAAGAAAAGAATACAGAGGGCTAAGGATATATGTAGCCCAGTAGCAGAGTGCACTGGACTCAATTTCCAGGAACAGATGGGGGGGGTATAATGCAGCAAACATCCTCACTCGCCTGTGCACCTGAACATTTATTTCTGCAGGATGGCTCTAAGTAGAAGACTGGGGTCAAGATCAAGCACATGCAAGACTCTGATACTGTCAAACTGCCCTCTGGAAAGACTCTACCAGTGTACAGCTCCACCAACACTGAATGAGTGTTTTCACACCCTTGCCTGTACTGGGTACGTTATAATCAGTTGATTACAACTATAAAAGGAACAGAACAAAATAGTCTAAGTCTAGGAGACACACCAAGATGATGGCAGTGATTCAATTTATGTGGGCATGATACAAGAGTTTAAAATCCTTTTTTTTTCCTGGTACCGGGGATTGAACCAGGACCTGAACTCTTGCTAGGCAAGTGCTCTACTGCTGAGCTACAGCCCTAGCCCCACACACATTCTTAAATGAATGTTGCTTTCATACCGTAGGGGAAATGTACTCCCTGCTGTTCCCTATCCATCCATCCCTCCATCCATTCATTCATTTATAAAACAGGTCCAGGCACCACATACACAACCAAGTGTCAGAGCAATAAAAATCAGATGAAAAACTAAATAAAACTGATTCTGTCTCTGTGTCCCTCTCTCAGTTATTTTAAAACAAAACAAAACAAAACAAAACAGGTGCAGGGTTGTTAGTGGTCAGGGCAGCATGGAGGAGGGGGCGAAGGACATAGGCCCCACCCCACAGAAATGAGTAGAAAGGGTAGAGAAGGTGGTAAAGAAATGAAAGTAGCTGGGATTACTAAGGGCCTGAGGCAAGGAAGGGATTAGGAAAACCCTGGGGTTTATCAGTCAGCAGCCAATAGAGAGACTAGAGGAACCCTCCCTAAAGCACTCCGGGAAGGGACACCACATTCACCCGCTTCTCTAGCTGGGAGTCTTGGGGCTCGACCTGGATTGCCACCTCCAGTCTCGGGATCCTGTACCTCCCTAAACTGTGTCTCCCTTAGTTGGGGGTCTCAGTCTCTTGGCTCTGCCCCTCGGCACTCATCCCCCACAGAGCTGTCCATTCAGAAGGATTCTAACATGCAAATCTGAGTAACCACTTCAAGGTCCCCTGGGCCTGTAGCCCTGGCTCTCAGTGGACTGGGAATCACCTGGGGAGCTTTTGACCCTCTCAACACCAGCCCCCACACCCTGAGATAAAGACGTTTTTAGTTCTGAAAGCTCCCCAGAGGATTCTATTGTGCAGCAGGGTTGAGAACCACGGGGCCTCAGGGCGGTTTCCTCAGGAGGGGTTCAGGGGCCTCATGCTGTTCTGTGGGTAAATACTGATGAAGCTCCTGCTAAGTGCGGGCTTCTCCCTGGCACTGAGGCCACAGCGAGTGCTATTTAGGCCCTTATGAAGCTGTGGTCCGTCAGGGTCAATTGAGCCCTTATGTTTTGAGTCTCACGTCTGCCTCCTTTCACCTTCTACCTTGTTCTAGTAACTGTGACAGATCTGGGATTCCCCAAATTTGCCCTGCTGTGACCTCAGGAGCTCTCTCTTAACACAAAATTCCAACCCTCAGCTTCCTGGCCTAGTTAAGACACAGCCTGAGAACCACTTCCTCTGAAAAGCCCCCACCCAACCTCGCCCCTCCATCTGCTCCAGATGCTCTCTGGTCCCTAGTCTCCACTGCCGCCACTGCACCTTTCATCGTTTGCTTTCTTCACCAGCTCCCAAGCAGAGAGTTCCACTAGGCCTTCTCTGAAGTCCCAGGGGCAGCACTGAAGAACTGGTGAATTCATAGGTGAGCAACCTTGAGCAGCCCAGAGGAGCCGGTGTGAGTGGCACCCACCCAGGGCAATATGTGGAGTGAGAGGAGATAGCTTCAGCAGGGGCTTCAAGAGGCAGCCCAGTAACAGCCATCAAAACTGCACAGGTGGGGGCAGCCAGCTGCCTAGTTCCCTTTGAACGGTGGCCTTGTGTGGTGGAAATGACAGGATCTGCATCCCATTTGAACACTCACTTGTATGTGACTTGGCTTCAAGCCACCCCTAGCACGTGGTGATGTCAAGAGTGCGGACGGAGGTCCAGGGACTGTGTATCTGAGTACTTAAAGGTTATAAAGTAAACTAACAAACCATTAGATGTAGTTTCTATTCTATCCCATTCTGTTTTTTCACCTTGACAAACACACCTTCCTAATGACCTGGAAGCTAAATTTGAATTCTGAGTTCTTGGGAATGTGGTGGCACAAGAACTAACCTAGGACCTACTTCTTCTACCCTGACTTCTCTTTCTACCTACAGAAGGCAGAACAAGTCCCCTCCAGTGTCCATACCCTAATCCTGAGAACCTATGGATATATTATCTTACCTGGCAAGGGTGATTAAAATTCCTAGCCATCAGACCCACAGAACAGGGAGCTTATCCTGGATTACTGGGATGGACCCAATGTTATCACACATGTCCTCACAAGTGAAAGAGGGAGGCAGGAGTCAGTCAGGGAAGATGCCAGTGCTTTTGATTACATGCACTGAGACCCATTTGGACCTTTTTCTTGGCAGGGGTGGGTGCGGCTTTGGGGATTGAACCCAGGGTACTTTACTACTGAGCTACATTCCCAGCTCTTTTTTATTTTGAGGTAGGGTTTCACTAAATTGCTTAGGCTGGCCTCTAAATTGCAACCCTCCTGCCTCAGCCTCCTAAATCCCTGGGATTACAGATGTGTGCCACCACACCCAGCTCCACTTGAACTTTTGAACTCTAAAAATGAAGTCCTAAGTTTGTGGTAAATTTTACACAGCAGCAATAGGAGACTAGTACACTGCTCTAGTTACTACTACCCTGCAACTTATAGGTGTAAAGTCACACTCTCAGACAAGTCTGCCCCTTGGCCACCCCTTGGACCGAGGGGCACACACACCAGTGTTCGTGAGAGAAGGGACCTGGGAAGAGGTTATGGGAATGAGTGGGGAATTCTGGGATTTGGACATCTGCAGCATGGGCTAGCTTTGTCACCATTCCTAGACAACCCATTCTCCTCATCTGCTCACCTGGGTCAAATGGCTTCACCTCACTGAGCCTCAGCTGTAATATCAACCACTGGGTTATTTTTGAGCACCTCACTTGTGCCAAATTTTATGCATAGTGACAGAGATTTGAAAATGCCTCGTCCTCAGGGGACTCAGGTCCTTGTAATTCTGAACTCACAGAGCTTCTACCCAAAAAGGGAATGTCAGGTAAAGCAGCTGGCACACAGTATACCCTCAATAAACTTTAATTTCTTTCTTTGTACTTAATCTCAACCAAGTAAGTGGACTTGCAAGTTATGAAAGTCCCGGGGCTGGCTGTGTAGCTCAGTGTAGAATGCTTGCCTAGCACACACAATGCCCTGGGCACAATCCCCAGCACCACAAAGAAATAAAATCCCTTGTTCAAACTCTTTGGTGGACTCCATTTGCTCCAAAGAGGAGCCTATGGCCCTTTGGCAAGACTTCACCTTGCTATGTTCCTTCTGTTGGGAATGTTCTGTTCTTCACCCATACTTGTCCCCTTTCAACAAGCCTTCCCTTTCAGGGCTTGGTTGAAATGCCGTTCTCTGAAAGAAGCCTTTCTCAGGGCTGGGGAGGTGGCTCAGAGGTAGAGTGCTTGCCTGGCATGCACAAGAATCCAGGTTTGAACCCCAGCACCACATATACAACAAGTGTCAGAAAAACAAAGATCAGATGAAAAAGAAATAAAAATAAAAATTGACTCTCTTTAAAAAAGAAAAAAAAGACTGGGGATGTAGCTCAGTGGTAGAGCACCCCAGGGTTCAATTCCCAGTAAATAAAAACAAAATGAATCATAAAAAAAAAAAAAAAAAAGAAAGAAAAGAAAAGAAGTCGGGCTGGAGCTGGAGCGGTAGCTCAGCAGTTATGGTGCTTGCCCAGCATGCACGAGTACACGGGTTCAAACCCCAGCACCCATGTACACAATTAAGTGTCAGAGCAATGAAAGCCATGGAAAAACTCAGTAAAAATTAATTCTTTCCCTCTCTCTCTCTCTCTCTCACTCACTATCCTTCTCTCTTAAAAAAAAAAAAAACCAAAACAAACAAACAAAAAAAAGTCTGGCTGTTGCTGGAGCAGTGGCTCAGCAGTTACAGCACTTGCCTGGCATGCACAAGGACACAGGTTTGAACCCCAGCATCACATGCACAACAAAAGTGTTGGAGCAATGACAGTCACATGAAAAACTAAATAAAAAATTGATTCTCTCTCTCATTGTCCCTTTCTCTCTTAAAAAAAAAAAGTCTTTCTCAGTTTCAGAACCCAACTAAGCAGCGCTGGCTCACCTGCTGTCCCCTCTCCCAACACCAGGCAGGGCTCTCTATAGCACTTACCACAATAACAGCTATGTGTACCACCCATTCTTGGTTAAATATAAAATTAATTTATTCTGGTAACTTTTAAATTTCATTTTGTTTAAAAGACAGAGTCCCAAATATATTACTTTTCTATATTGTGGTAAAATATACATAGCATAGAATTTCCATTTTAACGATTTTTTTTTAAAGGGAGAAGGACAGTGAGAAAGAGAAAAAGAGAATCAATTTTATTCAGTTTTTCATGTGGCTTTCGTTGCTCCGACACTTCGATGTGCATGTGGTGCTGGGGTTTGAACTTGTGTACTTGTGCTTTCAAGGCAAGCGCTGTAACTGCTGAGCCACCGCTCCAGCCCCATTTTAACAATTTTTAGGTGTGCAGTTTCGTGGCATTAAGTACACTCATACTGCTGTGCCAACATTGCCAGGACTTCACCATCCTGGGCTCCAACTCTGCATCACCCCACAGAAACTCTCTCCTGCTTCCTCCCCCTGATGCCTGGCAACATTGGTTCTACTTCCTGTCTCTGTGACTCACTCTAGGTACCTCATATTTGGCTCGTTTCACTTAGTTTATTGTCTTCAGGCTGATCCATGAGGCAGCACCTACGAGGCATTCATTTCTTTTAAAAGCTAAGTAATATTTCATCATACTACACACCAAATTTTGTTTAACCATTCATCTTTCAATAGATACTTTTTCTACCTTTGGTTATTATAAATAATGCTGCTATGAATATTATTGGGGTATACATTTTTTTTTAGGGAATCAATGTAATTTAGTTGTCCATCTGGTTTTAGTTTCTCCAACACTTAGTTGTATACGTGGTGCTGAGGTTCAAACCCAGGTCATCGTACATGCCAGGCAAGCGCTCCACCGCTGAGCCACTGCTCCAGCCAGAGTATTTGTTCATGAACACTTTTGTGCATACACCCAGAAGTGGAATCAGTTGTGTGTCAAATGGAAATTCTGTTGTGCTTAATATATTTTACTTTATTCCACTGTTTACACTCTTCCTCCTGCTTCCTCCACAGCAGTCTACAGCACCATGAGGGTAGGAACCATGTTAGTCTTACTGCTGGGCCCAGCACAGGCTGGGCACTTTAATTAATGTCTGTTAAAGGGATAAATCAACAGCAATTTAGTTGGTTTGCATGAAGGGTGGGAAGGAGATGTAGAGAGAAGACAAGGGATAGTTCCTGATGGGGATTTTCACTTCCACAAGTCACAACCAGACTGACAACAAGGTTGTCTGGTTCTCCCTCGTTTTTGTTTTTGTTTGTTGTTTTGTTACACTGGGAATTAAATCCAGGGGTGTTCTACCACTGAGCCACATTCCCAGCCCCTTTTATTTTGAGTCAGGGTCTTGCTAAGTTGCTGAGGCTGGCTTTGAACTCATGATCCTCCTGCCTCAGCCTCCCAAGTCGCTGGGATTACAGGTATGCATCACTGTGACTGCCAAGTTTTTTAACTTTCTTGGCCTGGGGTCTACCCTCCCTATATCCTCACATCAGAAGCCATTAGGTAAAAATCAGAGGAAACTGAGCCCAAATATTTATGCTTCCAGCTTCCTCTTGAGGCACGGTTACTATTCAAGTTCCATCACTTCTGGTGATGGTCCAGGGTCTCTTTCTTCATCTGTAAAACAGGAAAACTACATAATGCATAGGGCAACTGTGAAAACTAACCCGAATGTGTAAAGGGCCTGGAACAAAGGAGATCTGTCAATAAATGCTAGTTCTCTCTTATCTCCTCGTCTCAGCTTTTCCTGTGCCCCCTAAGTCCCTGCGTGCTCAGCTTATAGTCATGACAATCTGTTATTTGATCACCATGAGATGAATATCTAAAACAAAGAACAGGCCTGGGGAAGTAGCTTAGTGGTACAGCATCTGCCTAGCACCAGGGAGAACTTGGGTTTGATCCCCAGCACCGCAAAAATGAACAAACAAAAACCAAAGGCCAAAGGAATCTGTTTTAGAGCTCAGGAATTCACCGCACGCACACATGCATTCTCTCCATATAGGCTCAGTACACAATTAGTAAAAACAATAAAAAAATAAAAAAAATTATTACTTTTTTTTGGTAGCAGGGATTGAACCCAAGAGCACTTAACCACTGAGCTTCATCTCCAGCACCCCACCCTTTTTAAAGAGAGAAGGACAGTGAGAGAGAGGGAGAGACAGAGAGGATCAATTTTTTTTAAATGAGTTTTTCACATGGCTTTCGTAGCTCTGACACTTAGTTGTGTACGTGGTGCTGGGGTTTGAACTCATCTACTTCCGCATGCCAGGCAAGCACCATAATTGCCAAGCTACTGCTCCAGCCCCTCCGCCACAGCCCATTTTTTATTTTGAGACAGGGTTTCACTAAGTTGCTTAGAGCCTCGCTAAGTTGCTGAGGCTGGCTTTGATCTTGCAATCCTCCTGCCTCAGCCTCCTAAATTGCTGAGATTACAGGCATGTGCCACCATGCCTGGCCCTTTTTTAATTTTTTATTTCTTATTTTGAGACAGGGCCTCACTAAGTTGCTGAGGTTGACTTCAAACCTATGATCCTCCTGCCTCAGCCTCCCAATTTGCTGGGATTATAGGCATGTGCCACCATGTCCAACAATGAGATTCTTTACTATTCCCAGATCAGAAATGTTAGCCACATTGACAACCACTGACCATATCTAGAATGACGATGGGAACAACTCAAAAGCACACAGAGTGAGAGCATGCGTGGCATTTTTACACACGGTAGTTACCCCTTATCTTTGGAATGTATGTTCTAAGACCTCTTGCCTGAAATTGAGGTCAGTACTGAACCCCATACACACTTTTTCTTTCTATTCATACCAGTGATCAAGCTTAATTTATAAATTAGGCATAGTAAGAGATTAATGACAATAACATAATAAAAGCGAAGAAAATAATACTATGATAAAAGGTTTGTGAATGTGATCTCTCACTCTCAAGATACCTTATTGTACTGTACTTATCCTTCTTCCTATGATGTGAGATGACACAATGCCTACATGTGGAGATGAAATGAGGTAAATAATGTAGACATTGTGACTTAGCATTGGGTTACTACATTAACACAAAGCACCAAAATACCACTATAGCCCATGTGGTAATTCTGAGAGGTATTGTATGACTAAGAGGCAGGCAGCATATACAGTGTGGACAAGCAGGACAGGATGATTCATGTCTTAGGAAAGAGGCAACAGGACAGCATGAGATTCTATCACACTACTTAGAATGGCAAGCTATTTACAATTTATGATGTGTGCGTGGGGAGGGGGGATAGAACTCTGTGCATGCTAGGCTACCCCTCTACCACTGAGGTAAATCCCCAGTCCTGCAATTCATGAACTGTTTATTTCTGGAATTTTGTACTTCATATTTTCAGACTGAATTTGACTGAGATTAACTGAAACCAACGAAAGTTCAACTGCAGAGAAGAGGGGGCCACTATAAGTTAACTCTTTGGCACCTGGCAGGACAGAAAGCTTCAAGATTTATTGAAGGTCATGTGGCTTGTATATGGGAGTAGAGTACAATAGGTGCACTATGGAGTTTTGGATTCAAATTTTGATTGTCATTCATATGTGCTGATTTAAGTCAAGATGAAGTAAATGAGATTCAGGTTATCTGTTTAAAAAAGAAAGAATTAATTGAAGCATTTGTCCTTTTTAGACATTTGTTCTTTAGAGCATGCTATTTTATTTTCTTTGAGAGGAAGGAAAAACTGAATACAAGGAAAAAGGCTCAGCACCAAGTTCTCGTCCAAGTGCGCGTGGACGACCAGCAACATCAGTAACACCTTGGAACTTATTTGAAAGGCAAATACTCATCCAGCACTTTGTGTGTGTGTGTGTGTGTGTGTGTGTGTGAGAGAGAGAGAGAGAGAGAGAGAGAGAGAAAGAGAGAGAGAGATGCTGAATCACAAGCCCTGGGAGGCCCAGAAATCTATTTTAGTAAGCTCACTAGGAGATAAGCCTGCTAAAGTTTGAGAAGCACTTTGCTACACACGATGTATAAACTGATTCATTCTGTACCCTAGTAACTGCCAAATTTTTAATCTACTTTCCCTAGTTATTCAACTGCTTCTATGATATCTCCATTTAGATAACTAAACGGTAGCCAGGCATGTAGCGCGGTGAGACTCTTGCCTAAGGCCGTGGGATTGATGTCCAGCAATACAAATAAAAGTGAAACACAATAAAAGGCATCTCAAATGCAATGTGTCTAAACCTCTTTGGGGAGGAGGGGTACTGAAGATTGAACCCAGGGGTGCTTTACCACGGAGCTACAGGGTCTGCCTAAGCTGCCCAGGCTGGCCTTGAACTTGAGCTTCTCCTGCCTCAGCCTCCAAAATTACCGCTGTTAATTTTGATCTCTTGGTTAAGGTGGTGTTACTGGAGTGTTTCTAGGCACTCCAAGCAGAAAGAGACAGGAAACATGCATTTTACTAACTCCTGCCCCCCAGCACATTTCTCTGTATTGAATTCTAAACAATACCTCTGATCTAACACCACTGGGTTCATGCTAGCATTTCTCCTTACATACTCGGAGCTCTTTTTCTCACTTATTTCCCAACACTGAGAAACCTGGTTCTCATTATCTACAATATATTTACTTATTGTTCAAACATAGAATAGTTTCAGAATTGCTAACTCAGAATTCTCCTCTCTCTTCCTGTCTCCCGACTATGATAAACAAATTTACCAAGTAGAGTAGAATGTTTGTCTTTAGCCATCAAGTATGGAATCAAACACCATTTTCCAAAGTTACTAAGGTCAGATCCTTTGTTCTTCTCCCTGTTAGTAAAGCAGCAACCTCATCTGCCCCCTGGTAATGATGCACTAAGGGAGCATCACCTCTGTGGAATTCTGCTCCAGAGCACATAACCTCAATCTAATCATGAGAAAACACCAAGCAACCCAAACTGAGAGGGATTCTGAAAATAACTGATCAGGCAGGCTCTCAGCTCACACCTCTAATCCCAGCGACTCTGACTCTGAGGCTAAGGCACGAGGATTCCAAGTTGGAGGCCAGCCTCGGCAACTTAGCAAGACCCTGTCTCAAAATAAAAAAGAAAAAGGCCTGAGGATGTAGCTCAGTGGTAAAGAACCCCAGGATTCAATCCCTAGTACTCAAATAAATAAATAAATCTACTCAGTACATCTAAAAAGTGTCAATGTCATGAAAAATAAGACAGAAGAATTCCTACAGAACGGATGAGACTGAGGAGATCTGGGTTGGATCCTGGAACAGAAAATGAGTACCAGTAGAAAAACTGCCAAAGTCCAAATAAAGCCCATAACACACACCCAACTTTAACTCTGCAGTTTTGATCACTGCACTATGGTTGTGTAAGAGGGGAACATTAGCGGGCTGGAGCGGTGGCTCAGCAGCTGGAGCACTTGCCTGGCATGCACAAGGACCCGGGTTCAAACCCCAGCACCACATACACAACTAAGCGTCAGAAAAACAAAGTCCAGATGAAAAAATAAATAAAATTGATTCTTTCTCTCACTCACTCACTCTAAAAAAAAAAAAAAAAAAAGATAGGAACATTAGGGGGAAGGGAATGACATAGAAGTTTCTGTAATTTCTTCCATTTGAAATTACATTGTGATAATTATAGACTGACAAGAAAAATAAGAGAGTCCTGGTACACTTGCCCAGTTTCACCCCATGGCAACATTTAGCAAAATTACCACACAACACCCCAGCCATGAAGCAGCCTATCCATCTTCCTTCCCTGTTTTACCTGCACTTATGTGTCTATGATTTCTACTTTTTTACAATTCTTCTGTGAGTCTGGAATTATTTCAAAAGATAAAGAAGAAAAGGTGGGAGGTAGAATTCCCACAATGCCACAATGAGCAGTCCCTTTTCAGAGCCCTCCAGAGCCTTCCCGTCACCCCCGAAGCCCTGCTCTGTCACCACGGCCTTCCAGTCCCCCTGGGGTCTGTCCTGCACCTCTCCAGCCTCCATTCTTTCCATTCTCCCATGTCCTTGCTGTACTCTCGTCACAGTGGCCTCCTTGCTGTTTCTCAAAGGAGCCAGGTCCTTTCTCACACCAAGGACTTTCAGGTTCTCTGTCTAGAACGATCTTCCCCTGGGATTCACAAGCCCACCTCCCTCCCTTCCTTTAGATCTGCTCAAATGTGATCTCCCCAAACCATCCTTATTCACACCCTACCCTTCAAGCTAGTTAATCAATGCTTGATGTGGTATCTCCGTTTGTTTACTAAATGTAAGCTCCACCAGAGTAAGTATACCTAGACCCAGTGTTTAACTGCAGTAGCTGTCAACAGAGATGGATAAAAAGGCTGTTTATAAACTGCGTACACATTACAGCCAACAATTATTGTGGACCTACTACAACAGTTCCTCCGATCTGTGGTTTGCTACCCAAGATCATCCACAATCCAAGAATATTAAATGGAAAATTCCAGAAATAAATTCACAAGCTCTGAATAGTGTGATCAAATCTCACACCATCCCACCCGGGATGTGAATCATCCCTTTGTCTAACACCATCCAAGCTGCATAAACTGCCCACCTGTTAACCACTTAGCAGCCATCTTGGCATCCCACCAACTGTCACAGTATCACAGTGATTATATTCAAGTGACCCTTATTTTGCTCAGTAATGGCCCTTAGGTGCAAGGATAGCACGCTGGCAATTCAAATATGCCCAAAGAGAAGGCATAAAAAAATCTTGTCTTTTTCTTTTTTTCAGAACAGGGAATTGAACTCAGGGTGCTCTATCACTGAGCCCCATCCCAACCCTTTTCTTTTCTTCTTTTCTTTTCTTTTTTTTTTTTTTTTTGCGCGACAGGGTCTTGGCAAGTTGCCCCAGGCTGGCCTTGAACTTATGATCCTCTTGCCTTCTTGCTTCTGCCTCCCAAGTTGCTGGAATTATAGGCGCACACCACTTGCGCCCAGAATAAAGTGTTTTGTTAAGTAAAAAGGCGAGAGTTCTCAATTTAATAAGGAAAGGAAAAAAATCATATGCCGAGACTGCTAAGATCCAAATGATCATTGTTTAGGTTTATCACAGTTATGTATTATACAGGGAAAAAACAGCAAACGATTCGGTATCAATTACGGTTTCAGGCACCTACTAAGTGGTCTTGGAACGTCTCTCCCTCAGGTAAGGGGGGAATGACTACTTATGGTAGACACTACAGATTTGGTCTCTGTTCTCAATAATCGCATGCAATAGGTGACTTCTATTTTGTAAGGAAGGCAACTGAAGCTCAGAGAGGCTAATGCACAGGCCCAAGTGCATCAGCACATGGCAGGTCTGGATTCTAACAGGTGGTCATGGTGCAGTGGGAGCAAGTCCAGGCAGAACCCATCGATCTGGACAACCACGTGATCCCAGCCTGGATGAATGAGATGCTCGTACGAAAGACTGCAGACGGTCCAGACACCTTAGATACTTTATACCCAGTGGTCCTTACTTCCACGTATCAGCTTCTCTCTTAAAACTTAAACCTCTAAACTTACCACAGTTCCCCAGACACACTCTGATCAGGGGCAGATACTTTGCAAGCCTGGCCCAGGATACTAGACTAACACATCTCAAGCCAACACTCTTGTAGTGTAATCGATTTTTAGAACCTACGCTAGGTAACTTCATTTGTTTTTACCATCTTTGAAAATGGAAAAGCACAGCTTTTAAACATCATAAACAAAAGCCTGTCAGTTCTACTGAGAACACTTGATATTCTGGAGAGAAAGAAGATTCTAAGAATTCCCCAAAATCAGCCACAGTGGTACACTTGCAGTCCCAGCACTTGGAAGGCTGAGGTGGGAGGACAGTTTGGGCCCAGGAGTTTGAGGCCAGCCTGGGTAAAAACAAGACCCTATCTCAAAAACAAAAAACCAAACCTCAAATGCATGCCTCCACACAGTTTCCCCTGTAATCTGAGTATAACTCCGGATACGCGCTGATCACACACATGCTGGCATATCTGAGTTCTTACATGTACAATAGGGTTACCTGAGCACGCGTGTCGGAGCGCTGTGAGTCAGTCTGACAACCAACTCTGAGCAATTCTTGAGTAGTGCGGTACTTTACAGAGCTTTGAAATTCTCTCTCCACTTTGGCCTGACCTTTTATTTCTCTTCTGATACATAACTTTCAAATTGAATAAAAATGAAGACAACAACGCTAGCACTCTGCCTCCACAGAAGCTGCCTCACATCATCCATCCAAGTTTCTGCTGGATTGGGTTCTATTTTATCTCCAGCTGGTTTCTGTCTCGGGTACTGAGGATTGAACCCAGAAGCGCTCTACCACTGAGCTACATCTCCAGTCCCTTTTATTTTTTGGAGATAGGGTCTCACTAAGTTACTGAGGCTAGCCTCAAACTTGTGATCCTCCTACCTCGGCCTCCTGAGTTTCTATTCACTGACAGCTGACTTTCATAAAAGCTACCTCTTAGAGTAACTCAGCAAAATTATAAGTTAAAAGTTGCTATGGACTTTCAGGGTTGCTGGAAAAACCCAGTAATTAACAGCAGCTATCACTCACCTATCTCTTCTTGCTATCTCCTTTCCAAATGCCTCAATTCAGGACACATCATCTCTCACCAAAAGCATGGCAAAATGTCCCTGCTTTATTTGCTTCTGCCAAGTATTCTGGTTCCCTATCATAGATGCAAGGCATAGAGCAGTCTGGTATGACCATCCGAGTCCTAGTTAGATGCCAGCTACTTAACTTACATTATTTTTACTCCTGATAATAACCAAGTCAGATAGGAATATTTATTCCTACTTACCAAAGAAACTAAATTGAGAGAAAGTAAGAAAATTTCCAAGATGACATGGTTATCAACAGCCAGAACTGGGATCCCATCCCAGATCTCTAGAGTCCATGCCAACCCCACTGTGGACTGGCCTACCAGACCAGGTTCAGGCTCTGTAGGTCAGCGTTCAAGGCCTTCATAAATCTAATTGATTCAGCCACATTTCTTGTCATGTGCTCAACACCTCTCTTAATTTGAGACATGCCAAAACACTTAATATCCTTCTTAGTGATCACTATGGTCTTAGCAGACATGACTTCCCAAACCTCTTCACCTGGCTCACTCACAACATTGAGATGTACACGAGTGTTCTGTCATTCCCACTCACCCATTCACACAGAGCACTCAGAGGACCATCTAAGCAAACCTCAGGCACATCACACAACTGTATCTGAAAGCGGAGGGTGGGTACTAGTGTCTGTACTGATGACTTCAGATTGGCACTTGAACACAATATCAACCAACATCGATGCACAAAATGAGCAAGTTATTCCAATTCGTTTGATCTCTCTGTGAGGAGGAGTGTTCAGTGCAGTGCTAGTGTATTAAGGTGGTAGTTAGGTGCTGGTGATGTAGCTCAGTGGTAGAGCCTGGACTGAGCCCCTCCAATAGTGTAAAAAAAAAGAAAGAAAAATCAGGTGGTAGTAAAGAGCCTGGCCCCTGGAGCCAGAGTGCCTAGATTCAATCTCTGCTGCCTCTTAACAGCTGACTGGCATTCTTGTGACTTGGTTTCTCCATCTGTACTACACAGGTCATAGTACAAACGGGGTTGTACAAAGATCTCTAATATATGGTCTTGCACATGGTAAACACTCAGGGACGGTAGCTATTATAGTTCTGCTTAGCACCTCTAACCACTGCTTCAGTGGAACAAGCTCAGGCCTAAGGCCTTTAGAATATAATGGAATCTAACCAGCTAGTGAGACTGTTGTTCCATTTATAGAATATAAATTTAATGAGCCCATGTAACATAAACATTAGGTAATAACACAGGTACCTGGATATGGCAATAAAATAAAAACACTAAGAGCAGTAGTAGAATGAATGAAGTTGGGGAGGCATATTGGTGATTTATTCATTTGTCTCCCTTACTAAACCACAAATTTTACAAGGGTAGGGGCATCTTCCATTGTTGTATCCCTCAGATCCTGACTCACTGCCAAGCACATGATAAAAATTTGCTGAATGAGGAGCTAGAGTGGTGGCTCAGTGTTAGAGTACTTGCCAGGCATGCGCAAGGACCCGGTTTTGAACCCCAGCATCACACACACAACTGTCAGAAAAAAACAAAAACCAGATGAATAAATAAATAAAGTTGATTCTTTTCCTCTCTCTCTTAATTTTTTAATTTTTTTCTGAGTAAGTGTGGCAAACATTTTACAGCACAGTCAATGGGAGACGCTCCCAAGGCATCAAAGGACAGATGCCTTCTGAGTTCATGAACTTGAGTCCATGAGATGTTTATGGTCTAGTTCAGGGGTTCCCAGATGAGGAGCCTCAGCATCACATGGGAACTTGTTAGAAATTCAAATTCCCAGACATCACCCCAGATTGAATGAATCAGAAATTCTGGGGGTGGGACCCGGAAATTTATTACAAGCCTTAGAGGAGATCCTAATGCACTCTTCAGTTTGAACATCACTGATGTAGTACAAAGATACAGAGCAGGGCTAGATAGCAGTTAAGACAGAACCCAGGGGCTGGAGTGGTGGCTAAGCAGTTGGAGCACTTGCCTAGCTTGCGTGAGGACCCAGGTTCAAACCCCAGCACCACATACACAACTAAGTGTTGGAGAAACAAAGGCCAGATGAAAAAAATAAAATTGTTTTTTTTTTTAGCGAGAAAAAAATCAATTTTAGTTTTTCATGTGGCCTTCGTTGCCCTGACTCTTTGTTGTGCATGACAGGCAAGCGCCATAACCACTGAGCAACCACTTCAGCCCCTCCCTCTCTTTCTTAAAAAAAGAAAAAGAATCCAGAGAGCAAGGGCAGAGAGAAGGGAAAGCTGCTCACAGGACAGCTCTTTATATCCTAGTAGGCCTGCAGGTGGAAGAGCCAAGAGGATTTTCTTTACAGAATGGTGAAATTAGTTCTTGTGGATATCAAGTGGCAGGCCAGGAACCCAGAAAGTCTAGGTTAGGCATGAGGCTACCACGACCAGCTTTGTGACCTCAAGCACAGCCAGTTTTCTGCCCAGGGCTACTCCACTGAGAGGGTCCTAGCCTTTGCAGAGTCCCCAACATACTTGACACAGGGCTCCCCCAAATGACATTTCCCCTGTGCTTACTTCTACTTCACTGGAAAAAGGCAGCATTCCAAAGAGAACTCTCACAGATCTCTCTCGCATCTCCACCACCTACCTGTCTATATCCACCCCCAACTTATCACCAGTTCCTGGGCAGCCTGTCTACCCAAATCCTCCATTTGTGTGCTAAAGCCACACCCTCTTTGACCTATTCAAGGTCAAAGGGCTTGGCTTGCTAAGCAAGTTTTCCCTTCCCACATCAATTTTTCTCTACTGAAATTTCCCAATTGCCATAAAGTTATTTCTCCACCTTTGCTCCCCTAAAATTCCTCCTGAGAGGTGTCTACCCTAGCCATCCTATTACTCTGCTGTTCTCTCAAGCTCAGGCTTTCCTGCCCATTGCCCCAGCAGCACTGCTTCAGTGAGTCACTAGTGAGCTCAAGAAGTGAAACCCAGTGGCAGTTTGCTGTCACCATCTGACCTGCTCCTTCAGCAGTGTTCACCTCAGCTCTTCCCACCCTCCTCCTTCACACTCACCTTAATCCAGGGCGCCGCACTCTTGGATTTTCTCTTATTTTATTTATCTTTCTTTTTCAAGTCTCTCTCTCTCTTTCTTTTTGGCACTGGGGATTTAACCACTGAATCACATCCTCTTTTTTTTTTTTTTTTTGAGACAGGGTCTCACAAAGTTGCTCAGGGCCTCATTAAGTCGCTGAGGCTGGCGCTGAACTTGTGATCCTCCTGCCTCAGCCTCCCAAGTCGCTGGGATTGCAGGTGTGTGCCACCACACCCAGCTCAAGTCTCTTCTTTTTCCATCCTGTCAATGCTGGAGGACCCCACGGGTCAGCCTCAGGTTCTCTTCTTCTTGTTACATTCACTCCTTTATGATTTCATTGTCTTCAGACCAAACACCTCTGCTGAAGAACACCAAACACATGTCTGCAGCATGGAATCCACCTACTCAGCTTTCCTCAGATGATTAACAAACATCTTAAATTGAACATGTTTCCTGTCAAATCTGCTCCACAAAGCCAGGCACAGTGGCGCATGCCTGTGATCCCAGCTCCTTGGGAAGCTGAGGGTGAAGTTTGAGGCCAGCCTCAGCAACTTAATGAGACCCTGTCTCAAAATAAAAAACTTTTCAAAAGACTGGGAATATAGCTCAGTGTTAAAGTGCCCTGGGTTCAATGCCCAGTACCATGAACAAACAAAAAATTACAGAGAATCCGCTCTACCCAGTCTTTCCCATCTAAATTATGGCAACTCCATCCTTGTTGCTTAGGCCAGAAATTGGTCATTCTTAACTTCTCTTTCTTTCTTAATTCCCTATCCAACTGCTGATTTATCTCCAAGATAAATAAACAAAGTAAGAGAGAGGGAGAGAGTGAGAAAGGGAGAAAGAGAGACCCAACTTTGTTTTCATCTGGGTTTTGTTTTTCCAACACTTTGTTTGTGGTGCTGGGGTTTGAACCCAGGTCTTGCATGTGCCAGGCAAGCGTTGTAACCGCTGAGCCACTATTCCAGTCCCTTTTGCCCATTTCTTGACAGCAATGCTGCCACACATCACACCAACATGATTGTTTTGACCACGGTTCTTTGTCGCAGGACTTCCTGCTTCCACCCTGCCTCTCCTACTTGCTTACCACAGTGGCCAATTATAGACTTAAAGTGGAAGTCAGATTACGTGACACCTCTTCTCCACTTAGTGGTCAGTTTGTACAACGGCCTACAAAGCCCCTCACCAGTTGCTCCCACTCACCTCTCGGACCTCATCTCTTCTTCCCTGCACACTCAGCCTACCTTAATGGACTCGGAGTTACAAGGTCCTCTGCCCCAGGGCCTTTGCTCCAGCTGTTTCCTCTCTCTGGAAAGCTCCTCCTCACAGATCCATTTGGTGAACTCTTACCCCTTCAAATCTCACATTTGAGACTACCCATCCCTCTTGCCCCACCCTACTTTTCTTCTCTCCACAGTACACACAATCATATTCTCTAAAATTTACTTGTGTATTATTTATTGTCTATCTTCCTCCGCTAAAATGCAATAAGCTCCACGAAGACAGATGGCTTCGCCTTTGTTCACTGATGTATCTATCCTCAGTCCCTTAAACAGTGCCTAGCATATAGTAGGCATTAAGAAAAGCTATTGAACATACAACTCTACATTTTTTAGACAACTCTACATTTATTTTGAGATGAGGCTCACTATGTTGCTCAGGCTGGCCTCTAACTCCTGGATTCCAGCAATCCTCCTGCTTTGGCCTCCTGACTAGCAGGGTCTACAGGCATGCACCACTGTGCCTGGGCTTCATTTTTATTTTAGTATATGAGAAAGTAATGTCATATACATGGCAAACCTGTAAATTCAATAGAGAGTTCTTTTATGATTTCTTAAAAGAAAAAAAGGCAGGTAGGGCTGGGTGGTAGTTCAGTGGTAGTGTACTTGCCTAGTATGCGCAAGGACCTGGATTCGTTCCTCAGCACTGGGGGCGGGGGGAAGCTGGGTGCAGAAGAATACACCTGTGATCCCTGCAACTCGGGGGCTGAGGCAGGAAAATCACAAGTTCAAGGCCAGTCTGGGCAATTTAGCAAGACCTTGTCTCAAAAAGATAAAAGGGGTTGAAGAAGTAACTTAGTGGTAGAGTGCCCTGGGATTTAAAACAACAAATCAGAATTATGTAAACAGTAGTATTTCATAAGTACTGAAGGTGATCAACAAATTGAGAAACACCGTCTTCCACACAACAAAGGCGGAGGTAGACACATCCTCTGCCATTCTAGAAGGCCCTCACAGGGTAAGGGCTGCATCTCAAACCTGGCTGTGTGCACAGCACTCACGTAAGAAGCTTGTTAAATACCAAATTCCTGCTGGGCATGGTGGCACACACCTGTAATCCCAGCAACCTGGGGGGCTGAGGAAGGAGTATCACAGGTTCAAAGCCAGCCTCAGCAACTTCGTGAGACCCTATCTCAAAATAAAATATAAAAAAAGCTGGGGATGTGGCTCAGTGGTTAAGTGCACTTGGTTCAATCCCCAGTGCCCCCCAAAAATTTAAAAAAAAAAAAGACAAATTCCTATGTTCCACGCTAAGCTCTCTGGGGTTCAGGCCTGGAATCTATTTATTTGTTTTTCTTGCTTGTTTTGGTTCCAGGGATTGAAATCTATGTTTTGGTCCCCACTTGGACTCTACACATTTTAAACAAATTTGTCAGGTGACCGTCCTGTAACTGGTCCAGTACTGTTCAAGTATTAGTATGTAAGCACTAAGCACTGTGGCTCAGGTGAATTCTGAGTGTTCTTCTACCTCAGAAGTTCTGCCTCTGTGATTGAAACTTGACCCACTGCACCACAGTTTTTTTCAAATTGTGGATTAAAAACCGTTTAGTGGGTCAGATAAGCACTGGGGGAAACTGACTACAAAGAGAGAAGTCGTTATCTGGAGTAAGGGTGTTGTTTCATGACACTTCTTTCAGAGTTGAGTATGTATGTATGTGATAAATGGTAATTAAAATACTTTTTTTTTAAACCTGCAGGCTGTGGATAAACTTTGAAAGCCTCCGATATAGAGAGAGAACGCTGAGTCTAAACCTTCAGTGTTGCAGGAAGGTGAATTCCTGAGCCTCACACATCAAGGCTCTGGAAGTGTTCAGGAATCTGTGTTGGGGATTGGCCCTCAGACCACACTTAAGTGAAACACTACCATGTTCTATAAATCCAAGCCTGTCTGCAGGACCCAACTTATCCACTGCTTTTCCATATGGCAGGGATGGAGATGGAGGGATGGAGTGGCCTTGGGGATGCAAGTTCTTGTTGTTGTTGTTGTTGTTGGCGGTGGTTGTGAAAAAGCAGAGTTAACATCACTGGACTGTTATACTAAGGAGGCACTTTAATTTTTCTTTTCTTTTTTTTGGTATTGGGGATTGAAACCAGGAACTAGTCCACTGAGCTACACCCCAAGCCCTTATTTTTTGTCTTGAACTTGCTTTTCTCCTGCCTCAGTCTACAGTTACTGGTGTTACAGGCATGTGTCATTGCGCCCAGCTGTTATTTTAAACAATGTTAAAGAAGAGCACCAGATTTATTTCCACCTAAAGAGCAGACAAAGGCCAGGCATGGTAATACATGCCTACACCCTTGCAACTCGGGAGGTTGAGGCAGGAGAATTGCAAGTTCAAGGTCAGCCAGGGCAACGTAGCAAGACCCTGTCTCAAGACAAAAAATAGAAAGGGTTGGGGATGTAGCTCAGTGGTAGAAAGATCCTGGGTTCAACCTCCAGTACAAAAAAATAAAACAAAATAGTGCAAGCAGAGGAGGAATATGTACTTATTTTTACCCACTTGGCGGCAGGAACTCTGGTTCAATGCCATGCTTCAGGTAGATAAGCACTCAAACATGAGTGAATGAAAAAGGATTTTAATGCTGAAATGAAAACAGGAAGCTGTACCTACTGCCTCTCTAAATTGTTGTCATTCCCAAAGTCCACTTCTTCATACATTTTAGGGATTCCTAGAAAAAGCAGCCCAGCAAAAATGTCCTGAACCTGTTTACCTTGACAGTGAATAATCCTGGCCCTTATCCTTTCTTCACTGGAAGCTCAAGCCACAGAATAAAATAAAAATCTTTTAAGCGTACAACAATATATACAATGGATATGTAACACTGAGAACACTTTAAACAGCTCCTACCATTCACCAAGTCATTTACATACATA
>PVKS010028034.1:0-26897 GCA_004027875.1 Aplodontia rufa
TAACGGTGGAGACCCACAGCCAGGGACGGGTAGCTGAGCAGAGCTCCTGGAGTTCTTCTTCAGTCACAAGCAAGCATTTCCCCATCGTGGACCCAAGGACAAAAGCTTGCCCTACATCTTGCTGAATCACCTCATTCCCAGGGATCCCTTAGGTTCCCAAGGAAGAGAGAGCGAGCTCCCCTCCCCCTCCTGCCGCCAAAGAAAGAGAGCTAAGAATGGGTTTCATGCCAGCCCTGGCAGGTGGAGAACAAAGTCAGAGTTATTTGCTTTAGAAAAAAATAAAGAAAACGTGAGCTGCTCACACCCAAGTGTCTCAGCAAATCCTTGCAGGTTCCAGCTGGTGCTGGGAATTTCACCCAGACTCCCTCAAAAGACCACAGGCTTCCAAGGCCCTGCCCCATAAGGGAACGTCTAGTTTCCCTCTGAAAACCATCACTTGGGGCTCCGTGTTGAAGAAGGCACACTGCAGCTGGCAAATGTGCAATAATTAACTCGAGTGTGCCTGCAAAAGGATCACAATAATTTATATTTCCCCACGACTCTCCATCCCCCCGCAAACTTTTCAGATTTTCTGGCTATGACTCACCTCCGCTACTGCTGTGGGGCGGCTCTGAGCGAGCTTGCAGCTCACCCCACTTTGGGCAGAACATTAAAAAAAAAAACACCCAACTAATTACAAGTGAACTGCTCCCTGTCACACACAGGCCAGCTGACTTCATGCCTGGGCAGCAGAAATGTGATAAAACTCCCAAGTTGGTCCTTATGCATTTTAAAGTCAGATTGCTCAGCCATGATCTCACAGCCCTGCGCCCCAGCCAGTGGCCCTGAGCCAGTCTTTGAAATATGACCTAAGACGGGGCTGGTGACGGAGTAGACATTTCTGGCAGGGTTCATCCTAAGTCCGTTTCCCTATGAGGTCTCATCCTTCTCCCCGCTGCTGCGGTGAGGCCACCTGGCACCCGGTTGCAGCCCCACGCTCCCTCAGAGGCATTCCACGCTTCTGCTTCTCTGACTTCGACAGCTTTGCTGTCTGTAGGAGACATCTGGCACTTAGCCAGCTTGCTCCTGCATGGTTGTTCAAAGCCATGCAATCAGCAAATGTCTGCTCCAAGGCATGAGGCTAAGAATGTGGTGCGTGGATTAAGAACTAATGTGGGCTTGAATTCCAGTCTCTCTGTTACCAGCTGCATGAACTTGGGCAAGTAATTTAATCTGAGCCCTATTTCCTCATTTGTAAGGAGGAGGAAGTGACACCAACCCCACCCGGGGCTCCATGGAGGGATCGAGGCACACATAGTAGAGAAGGCAGCGAATTGTAGATTACAGCCTATCTACAACCACCACTGCCTTCTGGGTGCAGAGGATGCCATAAGAGAATCCCCCCAACTTCTAAGGGATGGGAGCACCCTGCTTTAGTGATCCTGATGATTTATAGCTTCTGAGGCTTTGGGATCCTGGAACTGCTTTGGACACCATTCTGGTGACTGGTAGCTATCTATGCATGACCAAGATGTTTTCCAAAGATTGTGTCAAGGAAGAAGAAGAGAGGGTCCCGGCATGAGCTCAGATACATCTCAAACTATAAAATTTCCTTTGGGAGTCAATACACAGAGCTCTGCAAACCAATTTCCCAGATTCTCCCTGTTCAGCCTCACTTAAGTCATAAGAACCCAGGAGAATACCTGGTTTGGAAGACTGATAAGCCACTAAACCACCAGCCAGGAACAGAGACCCAGATCTATTATTTTCTAGCTGTGTGATCTGCAGGGAGTCACTCGCCCTCTCTGAACCCCATTTTCTTTATCTCCAAGTTATCATAGTGTATCTTCCATGATCAATGTAAGAATCAAATGCAAGCATAAAAGAAAAAGTAAAGAATGTAATACTAAGTACAAGAAGCAAACTGGTCTGCACCATGTGCCCCACTTCCTGAGTATCTCAATTTAAATTGACAACTGCTTGTGCAGGCATTGGGCTAGAGATATCAAAAAAAGAGAATTTTTAGGGCTCTACCCCCAAGAACCTCTCAGACAGGATAAGAAACTCACCCTAGATGCCATCTGAGAACTCCCAAGCCACCCTGCAAAAAATTCAGCATGGAACTAACTAGGAACTACACTCCTCATCTTTCACGGGAACCAGACTCTCCCACAATCCCTGAAGAAAGCTGACCGGGAGCCCATCCTGCTGCCTTGGTCCAGCCACTCCTGGGTCACCCGGCTGCCACAGATGCAGAGCCAGCACCTCCCCTGTCTACACAGAAATGCATCTTTGATGAAAATTTGAAGAATCCCCCCAAAAAGGAAGCACTGTGTGGGACATATAGCTTTCTACCACCTCCCTGGTTGGCCCTGCACCATACTCCCTTGACGCAACCACGGTCACCTCCTTGTGTTATACCAAGGGTGCTACTCCAGTCCTCCCCCCTAGCTCAGCATCTGCTGCCAAAGAGACGTAAGATGAAGCAGAGAAGGAAACGCAGGGGAGTGTGGGGCTCTGGGAGGAGAGCACCACTTCCCTCCGCCTCTTCTCCACCCTTCCAACACAGGACACTCAATCCCTCCTCATCCACTCCCTCCACCCCGCAAGAGAAGCTTCTGATGGATGAGACAGGGCAGCCCTCCCACTTCCTACCTGCAGGGCTGCAAAGCTCTCCCCTCACTCCCAGCTGTTGGTCCTTCTCAGGAACCCAGAGCCCAGCTCCCTTCAGAGAGGGTTGTCTTTCTTCCTCCTTGATATCCCCACCCTGTTTTAGTACACTCTCCATCTCGATCCTGCTAATGGGCGGTTACACAGGTCCGTGACTCTCCATCGTCACAGCTCCTGCACGCTGGGGTCAAGGGGTCCGGATCCTTCCATCGCGGGGACAGAATCTGCAACTGCAGTCTGTCCTGCTTCTCTCAATGTGTGTGATATGTCCTCACACACAGTTTGCAGTACGAAGGTCTGAGAGTCAGGGTTGGGCATTGGTGGGTGCTTAACTCAGCTTTTCCGCTGCTGTGACTAAAGGACTCAACCAGAACAATTTTAGGAGGAAAGGTTTATCTGGGGGCTCCCAATTCCAGAAGTCTTAATCCGTGGAAGTCCGGCTCCATTCCTTGGGGCTTGAGGTGAGGCTGAACATCATGGCAGAAGAGTGTGGCAGAAGGAAAGGGTCAATGCATGGCTCTAGGAAGCAGAGAGAAACTCCTTGCCAGATACAGAATACATGCCCCAAAGGCACACCCCCAGTGACCGCCTCCTCCAGCCGCACCCTACCTGCCTTCAGTTGCAGGTTAATCCCTATCAGAGGATTAACTCAGTGATTAGGTTCAGGCTCTCATAACCCAATCATTTTACCTCTGCATCTTCCTGCATTGTCTCACATAAGCTTTTCGGGGACACATTTCAATCAAACCATTACAGGGGAGCAAGAGCCTTCAGCTGATTAGGCATTGGAGCCTGTTTAGAGCTGGTTTCCTGGGAGCAGACTCTGAGAAAAGGATTTGGGTATAGGTGACTTGCTGAGGAAGTGAGAAACTACAGCAAGACGTGGTCTTAGCTGGGGGCTAGCATGAGCCCGAGCCTGCAGGAACGGGGGAGCAGCTCTGGAGTTGATTCCATGTTGAAATAGGGGTGTTCCTTTCATCCCGCATCAGTCAATCATTGGATAAAGACTACAGGGGACAACTGGAAGAAGGGGGCATGACATATTTTCCCCAGCAAAGTGATTCCTTTGAATAAAGGAGATGGGACAGCTCTGAAGCCAGGAGGCAGGCAGCTGAAAACTGGTACCTGAGGAAGTGACTGGATCCTCCCCTGGAGAGAGGAAGCTCAGATCCAGGTAACTAAGCTGCTGCAAAGAATTCAAAAACAAATCACAAAGTGTTAAGAACAAGCCCAGTTGAGGGGCTCTGGTTTTTGTTGAGTGCCCACTGGTGAGCAGGATATCAGAAAATGTGGTGGTCAGGTGCATGAGGGCTTGGGAACCCCCACAAGAAGAGGGCAGGCTGATGGTCAGCCACCCTCTGCTCTCCTCTTCTGCAAACAATTTGTCTGATTTCTAACTCATGGATAAATCCATGTCCTTTGGGTGGGGGTGGGGAGATATCCAGGTGCTCCTCTGGCCAGCTGTGTTGGGGTCGCTGGCCACTTGGAAGGCACATCAGAGCCTCAAAGCCACTCACCACTCTAGAATGCAGTCAGAGACAAGCAAGGTAGTTGGCTATGGCCCAGTGGACAAGCAGTCCCCTGGGACTCCTACACAGCACACCCTAACACCAGGCTCCTGAAACAGAAAGATAAGCTCCGGAGTCCACTTCTGGGACATTTACTTCTTGTCCTAGCCTCACAGGACCAACCGCTCTGTTGGAAAATCCTAGCAATGTTGCACCCAGATTCCCCCACGCCAGTCAGACCTCTAGACTTGTTTCCCATTTTGTTCATTTGCTTCATTCATTCAACAAACAGAAGGAGTCGGTTGCATGATTGAGGCCCTGGAGTCTGGCAAAGCTATTTGTCTTGATCAAGTTATACAACCTCTGAGTTTTCTCATCTGCTGCAGAGAGATAACGAAATCATCTCAGGGAGTTGTGAAGACTGAATGAAATAAGGTATTCTGCCCAGAATCTGAGCAGAGGAATACTCAGTAAACTGAAATTTTTGTCCATGTTATTAGTATCATCGCCATTATTATTATTACTGTCATTAATCTCAAGACAGTTGGTGTGAAGGGGGAGGTGTTCCTTCCCCCTGGAGCTGAGTCCTTCCATGTGGGACAGGTCCCTCACTCCTGGCTTCTCTGGCCCCTCAATTACTCTCCCTCCCCATAGGAGAGGAAGAGTGATCATTTTATTCTGATAAATTTTGAAAGAGAAATTGGGTAGTTGGCATCGGTTCCTCCTTTTTCTCTTGGAAGCAAGCTGCCCCCAAGGAACATCTCCCACTGCCCCTGCTCGCTGCCCATCACCTGCTGCTGTGAGTGCCAACAGCCAGTCTTTGTAGGCCGGGGGCTCCCTGTCAAGAAATGTACTCGCTGTCCACGGAAGCAGGCGACATTTTCCCGGATCTGCTTGTTCGGTAACAAAGATGATCCTGGCTTTCGGTCTCCATCTGCCGCATCTTTTGTTTCACTTCTCAATCAGTTCTGAACCCTGGTGAAAAGGAGAGGTGCCATTCATTGGTTGCCCCCCTCAAGTCCCCACAATTATAAATCACTCTGAGCCTGTGCATAGCTGAGACTCGTTTCATCGGTTCAATGAAACAGTTCAAAGGCAGCATTGAATTCAAGTCCATGGAATCCCACCAGCATCCCCAGACATTTGATGATCCCGTGATTTCTACCAGAAATTTACAGTTTCATTGTATAAAAGATGAAAATAGGGCTCCCTGCCCATTCCTTCTTCTTAACCCATCTCCCCCTGGAGCCAAGGGCGCAGTGCTGGTTACGGCTGCTTGCCTTTTGTTTAGATCCGTCCTCCCTGCTAAACTCCAGATCCACACCAGCCCTTCTCCTTCAGGAAAGGGCTTCTTTTATGTGGTTTTCCTTTATGGGCTTCTAGGGCTGAGCCACCTCTGGTAAACTAAGAGCACCTTTGGCTCCCTGGTGACCAGGACCAGTTTCATTTGCGTAGGCTGACTCTTGTTTGGAAATGGTGATTGCATGAAACAGGGAGATGCAGAGATTAGGGGGCCAGAGCATTCCAGCTCAATAAATCAATCCCCTTTTAATTGTGTCCCTGTCAGCCTACATTCTTCCAGAGACAGGAGGGCAGGGAGCTCGTTAGCAGAGTGATTCCTCTCTCTCTCCTTTGTGTGTGGAGCTGATTGTCAATTAGATTAAGCAATAGCCAGGGTAGCCGCACCCAGCCTCCCCCATCAGTCTCGGAAAAAAAAAAAAAAAGGTTCATCGATACACAGGAGTCCAATTTGGAGCTGAGAAATTTCAACCTGGGTATTCATCTCTGTGTAGACAACCAAAGTCTGACCTTATTTGGAGAAATTGACCATCAGACCGTCAAACTTTATACATTTATAATGCCTTTAAGTTGAAGATCATTAAATCCTTGGTTACATGTTCCCAGTAGCCTCCAAAAGCTGTTAGACTACGAAGCTCCTATCGGGATCTAAACTTTCCTTGTCTTGTTCCAACGACATGCTGACAGTAGCAGGCACCCACCCACAAGATGGATGCAAAGCTTAGTCATGTTATTCACAAAAGCCAAACACTTCTGGCCAGGTGCAGTGGCGCACGCCTATAATCCCAGCAGCTTGGGAGGCTGAAGCAGGAGGATCACAAGTTCAAAGCCAGACTTACTAGCCTACCAAGGCCCTAAGCAACTTAGACCCTATCACAAAATAAAAAATAAAAAGGGCTAGAGATGTGATTCAGTGATTAAGCATCCCTGGGTTTAATTCCTGGTACAAAAAAAAAAAGCTATACACTTCTGGATATTGAACAATCTGTTTTAAAAATGAACAATCTGGAGTCTCTCACTTGCTTCTCAGATGTTTAACACTATGTTGTATCCTGTGAAAACTTAGATTCTGATTCTGATTCAGGATTTCTGAGGAAGGGCTCAACAGCCTGCATTTACAACAAGCTCCCAAGGACCAGACCTTGGGTGGTGAGCATCCAGAACTAACTTACATTTTTCACCTGGATAACGTTCAGCGCCCCCTGAGTCTGGGTGCTGTGGACTAATAGACCTGGATACACTATTTCAACCCACCTATATCTCATCTGTATCTCGTGCAATAATGTATATAAGTACTTAACAACAGTACCCAGCTCATAGTACGCATCTAATAAACAGCACCATCTGTCAAGACCGGCATCAGTAGCGTCTACATCAGAGGTGGACAAGCTAGCTCTCCTGCCTTCTGATTTAGGACAGGTTTTATCAGAACATAGGTGTTATTTGTCTCTGGCTGCCTTTGCACTCTATGTCAGAGCTTACCCATTGCAACAGAGACTATGTAGAGCCCAAAGACTCACACACTTGCTATTTGGCCTCTTACAGAAAAAGTGTACCAACCTCTGATCTCCATCATTTATTCAACAATAAAAGGGTATCACATACTTCTTGTGTATGGGGTCCTGGTAACGGTGAAGCTCCTTCCTCTGAGATCTCAGCATCTAACACACATTTAATTAATTCCTGTGAGAGCCCCAACACACACTTGCCACCTGTCCTTCATCCTAAAATGGAGATCAGCACGTGTTGTGCACTTACTGCTAACGTAAGTTAAATCCATGGAACAATACCTAGAAAATATTAAGCATTCAATAAATATTAACCACTATTATCACTAACTTTATAGGTGTTTTCACCCAAATTTTGTCCATGAGGGAGAATTATTACTGCTTTTTACAGAGGTAGAAAACATTAATGGCCACAATCTTGCTCTCGTTAAACTACAGCCTTCCTAGGTCGTCAGACCACTGCTACCTTCTCATCCCTCTCCCCCCGGTCTTCTCTGACAGTCTGGCCCAGAACAGTCCTCTAGTTTAATACTGTATGGTGGTAAAATATCACCAACAGCTAATGCTTCCTGAGAGGTCTGGGTACGGGCACCACCTGGAACGCATGACCACAAGCTCTGTGGGAGGCCACAGCTGTTTCCTGCAACACAGGTAAGGAAAGGCCAGCTTCTGGAGTCTCCATCAACGCCTACACTCACCTGCAATCATCGGAAAGTCGGTGGGTTTGCAATAAACACTGCAGATGTCCTTGCAGACAGCAGGTACTATTCTAATGCTCAGCGGCAAACATGGCGCTCCTGTGAATCATCAGAAAATTTCCCAGGCCTTTGGTTTACTGACAACAGAAGAGGGAACACACAGCTGCATTGGAATCTACTCCCAGGAGAACAAACCAGAACCCAAAGGCAAAAGATGGTCACGGCTATTTAATGGGCTGACCTGGTGACAAGCGTAAGCTCTGGATTCTGATCCTGGTGGAAGATGAATATACCGTATTTTTTTTTTTTAAGAGAGAGAGACAGAGAGAATCAATTTTATTTACTTTTTCATGTGGCCTTCGTTGCTTCAACACTTTGTTGTATACGTGGTGCTGGGATTTGAACCTGGGTCCTTGTGCATATCAGGCAAACGCTGTAACCCCTGAGCCACGCTCCAGCCCCCCTTATCTTTGCCTAAATCCTCAGGGCTAAGCTGGGACTCTGTGAGCACACAGTGACAGTGGCTGTTCAGGTTACAGGTAAGGTGGGATGATGAGGAGCTTTCAAATTACAGAGCCCAGGGTTCAAATCCCAGCTCCAGCCATGACTAGCTGTGTTTCTCAAGCAAGCTGTCCCAGGGCCTTGGTTCATTTTCCGTATGAGGGGGTTCCTGTGATAGTGCCAACTTTGCAGGATCGTCGCAAAGATCAACTGACAGGAAGGTTCTCATCTGTGGAGCAGGACCACCAAGTGAATCCTCATTCTACAAAGCCCAGGCCTGGCCTTGGGCAGGTGTCCACTAAACATTACTTCCCTTCTCGTCTCCTTGATGCAAACCTGACTGGAGACAGGATGCCATGCACCCTTCCCATCTTAAATCAAGCGCTCAACTCTTTTTAAGTTTTCCTTGAAGCTCAGCTTTATGGCAAAAGAAAGTAGATTTCTTCTAAGAGTAGAAGGGTTAAAAACAGTTGCAGCAGGGACCACACAAGTTCAAATCCTCTCTCCACCGACTTCCATTTTCATTTAGACACCATCTACTTTCACTGATGATGGATCTTTATTCAGGTAGCAAATCTTTACTGAGCACCTACTGTGTGCTTCGTACTACACTCAGTACTGAGAATGCAGAATCAAAGGCTGCAGACGCAGGCTACCCCTGCGGAGTTGACACCGTTGATCAAAGGGCAGTAAGTTTGTGAACGAAAAGCAGGTGGCTTCTCACTGTGGCTTATGCCCTGAACAAAATACAGCAGCTGCAGGTAGGAAGGGAGCTGGCTTTTGACCATGAGACCGTGGAGACCCTAAATGACAGGGAGAAGCGAGGCAGGCAGAGACAAGTGAACTGCCAGTGCAAGGACTGAGGAGTGGAGAAGAACTTGGAAGCTTCCAGAAAGACGCAGGTCCACCGCGGTCAGAGCAGCAGCGGGAGCAGCAGAGGAGGTTGAGGTGCAGAGGGCGAAGGAGTGAGGGGCAGGAACCTGGTCACAGAAGACCACAGGAGCTCTGAGCAGGAGTGTGGATCTTCCAGCTGCAACGAGAAGCCGCCAAGGGTCTAAAGCAGGGAAGGGACATGATCTGACTTTACAGGTAGAGCAATCGCTGTGGTTGTATGGGGAGAATGACTACTGGAAGCTGCAAGGTCCCTTAGGAGGCTAGCACAGGTCTGAGGAGCCACTGGTCTGGACAGGGCAGGCAGCAGAGGCAACAGACACTGATTTGAGATGCACGTTGCAAGTGGAGCTGACCTCCCTAGTTAGACGAGATTAAAGAAAGAGAGTCTTTCTCCAGCGGCCATTCCTAACATTTGTGCCACTCTACCGTTTGATGGAGACTTTAATGTGGTCCGTTACAGGATCTGTTAACTCTGATCAAGATCTAAGTTAAGAATTTTAGAAAAAACAGTTTCAAATGCTCAGCAGTGCCTACAAGCAGGTGGCCTACAACAACAAGTATTCCAGAGACGTGTGTACATGCCAGGGCACCCTAAATGCCTGGGTGCCACCCAGCACAGATGCAGCTCAAGTCTCCTGTTTCATCTCCATCCTGGGAAGCCCCCTGCCCCAGGCAGCATGATGCAATAGAAAGAGCAGGGGGTGGACCCCCAGGGGCTGAATTTTCACCCGAAAGCTTCTTGCCCGGCAGCTGCTGTGGAATCCTAGTCCAGGGGCTTCATTTTGCTGAGCATGGGGTCCTGATTGAATGACTGTCCAGCACATCATAGTCATTGCTGGCTATGTGGCATCTTTGCTCTTAATACTCAGATTTCAGCAGGATTGACACACCCTAAAGCAGGTTTCAGAGCAAGATAAGTATCCTAGGCCACCGCACCCCTGCTTCACTTGCACCTGTTTGCGTCTTCCAGGAAGCAGTCATCAAGATAGGGTTCAATAAGCAAGAACTTCATTAGGGGAAATGACTGTCGGAGAAAATGGGAGGGAGGCAGGTGCGGCTGGAAGTGCTGTTTGCCCTCGTAGAAAGGAGAAGGAGAAGGGTCAGTAGAAACATCTAGAGTGCTGAGCTCTCTAAGAAAGTTTGGGTCAGGGCTGGAGCGGTGGCTCAGAGATTACGGCGCTTGCCCGGCATGCACAAGTACCCAGGTTCAAACCCCAGCATCCACGTACACAACTAAGTGTCAAAGCAATGAGAAACTCAATAAAAATTGATTCTCTCTGTCTCTCTGTCTCTCTGTCTCTCTCTCTCTCTCACTGTCCTTCTCTCTTCAAAAAAAAGAAAGAAAGAAAGAAAGAAAGAAAGAAAGAAAGAAAGAAAGAAAGAAAGAAAAAGTTTGGGCCAGGCTGTCAGGAAACCTTCAAGCCTTCAGAGAAGTCCCACACTGTAAGATCCCTGCCAATCCTCTGTCACTGGCTGGGAGCCACATTTGGGACGCATGACTTTGACACAGCCACCATGATGGGTTTCAGAGGCCTGAACCAGTGAAATTCCTTGGATGCCGTGCTTGCTGGATCCCAAAGGACTCGAGTTCTTTCCTTTTTGAAAGGCTTTACTGGTAAAATTATAAGAAATCAAGCTGCAGATTCAGAGTGTTCAGGGTCTTCCCAAGTTTCTGTCCTGTAAGACCCTGCTCTTGGGTCCTGTGGCATCTCTCCAGGTCCTTCTGAGGACATTCTCCTCACCCTCCCTTGTGCCTCCTCTACCAGGTGAGGCAGTTTTTCTCCTTGGTGATTGGGCAGAGACTTTGATCCACTGAACCGCATTAGCCGTGGGTAGGCCTCTGCATACAAAAGCAGGCCTGGAGCCCGTCATTTTCCCACCATGGATCAATTATGTGCTGGTAGCAAACCCCAGGGTGCAGCCAATGGGCCAGGATTGAGTCTGCAGACACAGTTCATCCCCTATGTAGGCTCTAGGTTGGGCGGGCAGAAATTGAAAGTCTAATTTCAGCCTCCAATCCAGTGTTGAGGAATTGATAACGGAATCCTCTTTTTATTGCTCCTGTCCATTTCTCAGATGGATTAGAATCCATTGGCAGGAAGAGGTCTAACGAGTTAGCACCTCACATCTCCAGTGAGGGCAGACCTGAGATGCTCGGATTATTTGCCCAGGATGATTTTTTCTTGACACTACTATCGGTTTGTGGGGACCAGAGATGCTTCTAGAGCCTTTCCTCTAATCTTAACCCCAAGTGGCCTTCCAAAGGTCTTCATCGTCTATGCCCAAAATCACACTCTGGCAAACTTCTGTAGCAGTTTGCCTCGCTTCTCCCCTCCAGCCCTGGGCATACGGGCAAGAAAAAGATTCCAACAGGTACCCTCTCTTCTTCTCAGCCATGAAGAGTCTCTCCCTGCAGGACAGGTGGGCACTCACATCCCAGTACTATGTATTAGCTTGCAACATCCTTACCCTGGCACGGAACACCCTGCAGGCCAGACACACCCTTCCTTGGCATACAGTGCTGAGTTCTTCCTCCCACAAAGTGCTGCACCCTCCTGAGTGACCATCACATGCTCGTGGATGACCAACACTCCATCCCTTGACCTTCATCTCCACCTTCCTTCATGTTCCACTGCTCCTGTGGCCACACCCAAACCTGGACTTCAGGATGGGCAAAGCTTAAAATCAGACAACTCACTTTCTCCTCAAAGTGTCACACTTTAGAAAGTGCCATGGGTGGCACACAGGTGACTTGAGTGAGAACTTCCCAGGGTGTTGATTAAATGTGAAGATCCCAGACCCCACATCAAACCTACTGATTGAGAAACACTAAGAGAGAGACTCAGAAATCTACTGTACAAACCCCTGTGTAATAGGGGTCCCTTTCAAGTAACAGAAGCCCATGTTATGCTTTGAATATAAACCTTGCTGCTTAACTAATGGTAGCTTATTTTATTTTATTTTATTTATTTTGATAACAGGGATTGAACCCAGGGGTGTTTAACAACTGAGTCACATCCCCAGAGCTTTTTATTTTGAGACAGGATATTCTTAAGTTGCTTAGGGCCGAAGTTGCTGAGGCTCGTCTCAAACTTGCAAACCTCTTGCCTCAGCCTCTTGAGTCGCTGGGGTTATAGGTGTGCACCACAGCACCGGCTGGCAGCTGATTTTAAAACTAACCTCCTCACCTTTTTCCACTCCCCCTCCACAAGGAAAGCAAGTTTAGCATTCTTCCTATCCTGAGCCAAGTTATCTTCCCTTCTGCTCACTGTCCACAAGACTAAAGAAACTCTGGACCTGGAGACTGGAACCACAGCTCTTTCAGATATAAGTTAAACATCAATTAGATCAACTGATAATGAGGCCAGGAAAAACTGACTTTCTATACCCCGTGTTGAAAGCCCTCTGTTCCCCCAGCAGTACAAATTGCAGCCTCGACAACAGGAGTCTGTTGCCTTTGTCTTTTGCTAACAAATCAAAAACACTTCTTTCTTTTTTTTCTCAAAATATTATTTGTCCTCATTACTGGATCGGCATCCAGGACAAGGACCAAGCGCTTGGTACCACACAGATGATATGTGTGATTGAGTTTGAGGACTACCACCTGTCAATCCAGCCGTGGAACTATTCTCACTACACCTGTACTGCACATTCACGGAGCCCTTGGGTCTTTGATTCATCTGCTCCTTCTCTACCAGACCCTCACGTCTTCTCTTCCTTCCTGTCCAACATAGACACCATGGCCCACCAGCATGACCCTCTTGGCAATTTTAATTTCCTTCTCCAACAGCTTTGTCCAGCAAAACCCCAGCCTACGGATGAACCCAGTGCACACCTTTTCCATCAAAGCTCATGATTCACTTATCCTGTCAATCAAATTTTTCTCAAAACCAAAAGGGTTCCAGTCGTGATATAAAGTAATAGAGCTGCTGTGTGTATGTTTTTCAAATTGCAATCATCCGCCCTTGGTGAGTTCAAGGCTAAGTGGAAGAGAAATCTAAAGTGATCATTTTGATGTATTGCACAAAGTTTGAAATATAGCACTAAATGTTCTAAGACGCCATGGATGTGTGGAGGAGAGGACACCTACACAGTCTAGGGTGGAGCGAGAGTAAGAAAAACCTGCTCAGAGGAGAGGTCTCAGACGAGTCTTAGAGAAATGGTGGCGAGGAGGTGGACAGAAGAAGGTGCATCCCAGGCGCGTGTGAGCAGAGGCAGAGACGTGAGAACTGACACCAGGTGCAGGACTGAAAAGCAAGTCAATGGCGTGACATTCACAGCGTGGAGGGGAGAGAATGCTTTCCAAGCCCAAGCTCAGGATATATGACCCCAACGAGGTGGAATGTTCAAAACCAAGAGTGTCTCGGAAAATACCAGAGGTGATGTCACTAACATACGGGGCGGTTACAGCTCAACTGTCTCTTCTTCATATGTCCTTCATGTCCCTCAACCCCTTACTAAAATGCACCAGAGAAAAAAACTTGCCAAGCAAGATTCTGGAAGACCCTTCTCATGTCAACCCTAGGAATTACTGATGACAGCAAAGAAATAAAAATAAGTATCTATCTACAGGAGATTGGTCAAATCAGCTTGGATACATTCAAAACTGGTCTTTCAGTATCCTCGGGAAATTGGTTCCTGGATACCCCATGGATACCAAAATATGATAGTGCGGAATTTGCAAATAACCTACACAATCCTCCCATATTCTTTAAGCTCCCTCTAAGTTATTTATGATGCCTAAACTCCTGTGAATACATTGTAGTTATTATACTGTAGTGCTAAGAGCAAAACAGCAAGGAAAAGCTGAGCATGCTCAGTACAAACAACTCTTTCCAAGTAGTTTTGATCCACAGTTGGTTGAATCCACCAATGTAGAACCTAGGAAGAAGAAGGTATGGTTGTCCCCTATACCATTGTATCAGACTTATTTAACAACCATTACATGAGAAAATCATCACAACCTGAAATCATGTTCAATAAAGCCACAGATTCATGCATTCAGAGTGACTTCATCAAAAACTAAGGTAATGTATCTAGCATGAAATATGGCATCTTCATAGAACAAATAATTGGAAACGAATGGTTAGGGCCCCGTTTTTCTAGTCCTATTCTAACCTATGCCCCATGCCAAAGTCAGGTTGACATTTCTTTTTTTTTTTTAATCTTAAATTCTATAATAATTATTATTTTTTTAAATTTTTTATTTTTGAACAACCTTACAAGATTTTAACAAAATAATATAAAATGTGTATATATTCTGGATATTGCAATTATCCCCAGGAGTGCCCCCCCATTTCTGAAGTGCAATCTCCTCCAGCCTAAACTCCTGCCCTGCCCACTCCATCTCTGTTTGCCATCTCTCACCCCCAGGCTTTTGTACATGCTGTTCCTTCTCCTGAACAGTCTTTCCCATTCCTCTGGCCTGCTGGACTAGCTCTCCTAGCTCTCACATCTTTCAAAATGCAGCTTAGGTGCTACCCACCATAGAAAGCCTCCCATGACCACCACCATCTTGGAGCCACACCTGGCTCCCCCTCCTAAAACTCCCAAGGCACCTGTGCTTTCTCTATCAACATATTCGCTCCTACTGGAGTGGCTGGTGCAACTCCCTGCTCCACTGGAATTTAAGCTCCACAACAGGAGAATCCATGCTTGTCCTATACATGCACACGCAGAGATATGTGTTTGCTAGTTATTGATATGCAACAACCTACCCCAACTTGTTGGGTTCAGAAAGCAAGCTTGTATTATTCCAAGCAGTTTCTAAGGCTCAGAAGATAAAAGAAGCTGGGACCATGTGTTAAAATGGACTTTCCTAAATTAGCTCACTTTGGGTTCATTCATACCACATGCCAAGCACCGTGCTAAAACTTGAGAACCTATTTCAGTCACACACGCGTCTACATCCACATTGCCCCCAGGGACAATCCCAAGATTCCAGGGCATCCATGGCTTGGAAAGAGAAGGGCAGCCAAAGACCCTTGGCTTCAGAGAGCTGGCCTCCTGATCCAGTTCCATGGGAGGGCCAGGTTTCCTGGGGAGGCCACCTGAGCTGAGCTACATCAGGCCCACATTGTAAATGCTGACTCAGGATGCCTGCTGGCCCCCAGCACCACCCCCTGGGAGGTTAGGATGGGACCTGCGTGTGCAGGGTGAGGCTGACAGCTGTGGTTCGGGTCTGATGATTTCACTGGAGAACCATTCCACAGCTGCCATCCCCAGGCTGCAAGAAGCCTTGGAGGGAGACAGCACAGCAGTGAAATCACCACTGAGGCGCCAGGCACAATGGCACCCTTGTAAGATGTAGCCTGTGATCTCATGGGTCCAGAAGCACTGAGCCATGCTCCCTGCCCCAGCCCAGCCCCACCCAGGTGCAGCCCGGTGCAGCTTGCAACGTCCATGAGCTAATGCTAATCCTCTACTGCAAACCAAGGCTTGGAATCAACAAGAAACTAGAAATAGTCCCTGGAGATGAATCTTTCAACACTCTCTTTAGGCACAATCGTAAGAGGAGAGCTTGAAGTGCCTTCCACTGAATCATGATTAGTTCCAATTTGAATAGGGGGTTATTCAGATTCTAGAGTCCTACACATACTAAAAGATGATACTTTTCTATTTCATAAAACATTTTCCCAACCTCATTCAAAGAAAATTTAAGACAGATATACACAATGCAGCAAGAGCATATAAATTAAGTTGTAGGTAAATGAGAAGAATCAAGACTGAAACACTATATGGAACCAGGAATAGGTCATATACCTAAAAAGTATACCATAGAGTTCTTCACCCTTGGTTTGGCTGGTTTTACTTTGGCAAAGCCAAAGTGAAGAAGAAAATCCAGTAATATTGAAAAGGAATGTTCATTATGGTTTTGCCAATATCTTTTACTGCAATAGTATTTTTATATACTATTCATGAGATTAAAACCAGTTACTGTTTAAGTGAAACACAGCTACAAGAAAACAAAAATTATTCCAAGACTTAACACAAAGAAGATGCTAAATATGGCCACGAATGACATTCTTATGAAAATCACTTCACTCAGGGCAACAGCATTGTGATACTATAAAAATCAGGGGTTAACAGACTACAGTCTAAGGACCAAACCTGGTTCTTGGTCTATTATTTTTGTAAGTAAAGTTTTATTGGAACATAGCCATGTTCATTTGTTTTTGCATATCTCTACGGCTGCCTTTGTAATGCAAAGAGAGTAAAATGCTGCAACAGACCCTATGTAGAAGATACACACTAAGGTGACCCCCAGTGAGTCATGCCCTTGAGTATAGGCAGAACCTTTGACGTTCTTCTAAGCGATAAGCTATGCCAAAGGTGACCGGGTATCACTCCCTTGACTGGATGATGTTATATTGCCAAGGCAAATGGATCTCACTGGCCTGGTAATGTGACTGTGTGAGACTCGTCTTAGCTAACCAAAGAGAGAGATGCTCCTGCTAGTCTTGGAGAAGCATGCTGCCGTGATATGAACCACCAGTGGAGAGACTCACATGGCAAGGAACTGTGGGTGGCCTCTAGAGGACATCAGTCCTACGACCTTGAGGAACTTAATTCTGCCAGCAACCACAGGAACTGGGATATGATTTGTTCCCAAGTCAAGCCTCCAGATAAGAATGCAGCCCAAAGACCCACTGGATGGCAACCTTGTTAGGTCCTGACCAGAGGACCCAGCTGAACAAAGAACTCATACAATACAATAGAGAAAATACAATCTGAGTAATAAATGGGTAATGGAACCCAATAGACATTTTCCAGAAAAGACATCCAAATGGTCAACAGGCATATGAGAAATGTTCAACATCACTAGTCATTAGGGAAATTCAGACCAAAGCCACAATGAGAAATCATCTCATGTACGTGAAGGTGGCAATTAACGGAAAGGCAAGAGGTAATAAGTGTTGGAAAGGACGTGGAGAAAAGGAAACACTTATATCCTATTGATGAGAATGTAAATTGGTGCAGCCGCCATGGAAAAACAGCACGGAACCTTCTGAAAAAAGAAAATTAATCTGTATTTTCTCATTCACTATAGCATTATTCACAAAGACCAAGAAAGAACAATCCAAGGGTCTATCAATAGATCAATTGATAAAGAAATTGTGATATATGTAATAAAATATTATTTAGCCTTATAAAAAGGAGGTCCTACTGTTTAGGACAACATAGGTCAACTTAGAAGACATTAGGGTAAGGAAATAATCCAAATACAGAAAGATCGTGTGACATCACTTATATATAGAATCTTTAAAAAGTTAAAATTCGTACAAGTAGAGAGTAGAATGGTGGTTTCTAGGGGCTAAAGCAGGGGATGGGAGTTACATTTATATAAGATGAATAAATCTAGAGAATTAATTGCTATAATTAGTGCTACTGTGTCGTCTATCAGAAATTTGCTGAAGAATAGACTTAAAGTGCTCTCACAACAAACTGGTTCTTATGGAAAGAGATGGAAATGCTAATCTGCTTAAGTGCAGCCACCATTTCACTGTGTATGTGTTTACCAAAGCATCGTGTTGTCTAAGTTAACGTATGCAGTTTTTATTTTTAAGAAGTTTTTCATACAAAGGAAACTTTGCTGGGTGGATGAATGGAGGAATGAATAAATGACTGCTCTAATTTCTGAGCCGCTCTCTCAGGTCTCCATCTCGCAGGACCTGTGTCGTTTTCCCTCCACTGCATCCCTTCTTCTTGAAGTTCCTGTTGGCACTCTTATCCTTTCTCCCCCAGCTGCAGAGGGGTCCAGCAGACTAGTTCTGTCCACAGCCAACTCCTGGCATGTGTGGTATTAGGAAAATAAGTGTCCACGGTGCAGATTTTGCTGTGTCGTTCTCCCCATTAAACGTTTATGAGACACTATAAGCATCATTCTCGCTGCCTTCAACAGGCGATGGTTTAAAGCTGGGGAGGAGGGATGGAGGCAAAGGGGAGAGATGATGCTTGGGAAATTACTGGTTGTCTACTTGTCTCGTGTGACTTCAGTGGGGACGGATGAGCTCTCGTCCATGTCTGCCTTCTGCAGCAGACAATGCCAAGCTTGTTTGCCCACACGGCTCTAAAAGACAAACTCCCAGGCCCCTGAGGCCATGGTTCCCGATTGGTGCAACCTCACGTCCTCACCTCTTGGTCTAACAAGAACAAGGTGAGCCCAGATTCGAGATGAGCTAATAGGCCCCAGCTCTTGATGGCAGGAGCTGTAGAGTCATTTTATAAAGGGCACAGGCACAGAGAGGTCATTAATTAGGACCTTGTAAGCATCAATCAGTCAATTCCACCCACCTTGGAGCCTATCAGAGAGCCTCCTCCAGGGCCTTGCTCTGGCAGGTGCCCATGCCTGCCAGGCCATCAGCCCACAAGGACAGACATTACCAGACTTGCTCTCTGCTGGCTTTCTACCACCTAACATGTGGTCACCAATTAAAGCAAACAACGCTGGAAAAGAAATCATATTCTCATCTCCTCCAGTACATAATACCATAAAAACACAACCTGCACAGTCCCTCTCCTCAGACCAAGTGGCCACACGTCACATGTGCAGGAAGGTGTTGAGCAGATGCTTCTGTGTGATGACGATTTGAAAAATTCCTCAAGTGCAACAGCACCATGGACTCCAGGATCTGAAAGAATCTCCCCACCCTCCAGGAGAGGAAAGCGTCTCTGGCCACCATGCCCCCCTTTTATTGCCGGAGTGGTAATGACTGGGGAGAGCAGAGCAGATGGAGCACTTCACCTTTCTTTCCATGACATAGAGCGTCTAAGAATGTGCGGTTACTCCAGCGGGGATGATGGCGCGTGAGCATGCAGCAGGGCGGTTGGTCCCAGCACATGCTGCTCGGCTGGGATCCAGCACCGGCTTGTTGGTGAGGCCCCCAGCAGGATTGAGGGCAGGAAACAAAGAGGCTCCAAACTTCCTTGCCCGGATGAGAATGTAGGCCAGCTAGGATGTCTCTAGAAGGTCCAGTGTCTTGCCAGTGTCCAAATACACACACAGACATGTGTGCACACTAAAAAATGTGCAGGTACATTCACATGCTTGCACACACACACACACTCATGCATGCAATTGACTCATGCATACAGGCACCCTCACACATGCATATGTGCATGTGCATGCATACCCACATACCCTTGCATGTACATTGAAACATACATGCATGCAGGCTCACAAACACATTCAGCACATACATACATGCATATGCACAACCTGAAATCAGCAAGTCTTCAGTGCCACCCAACAACCTCCTCTCTTTTTCCCAGCCCATGTTCCTCCAGTCAGGAATCACTTATGGCACATAGACTAATGAGGGCCCAGCCCAAGGATTCCACTGCACTCTAAATGTTGAATCTCTGTCTTATTTTCTGGTTTGGCCCCTCCTCCAGCCTCCAAGCCACCCCCCAGTTCTAGTTCACCCTGTGGGCCTGAGGCTTCTGCCAGTTTCCCCCTTTCCCCAGGTCTAGTCCCCTGACATTGTAGCCAGAATCTCATCCCAGTGTCTAAATTATACCCAGCACCAGCCACTGAGGCTCCCCTCTGCAAGAAACAGAGGCCTCTTCCCACAGCCATACATTCCAGACTGACCAGTGGGGCCTTGGAAGGGTGCATGTCCAACTCTTGGGTCTGGAAGAGCTGCTGACGGTGGGGGCACCAGGCCTCTTTTTGCAGAGATGGAAATATTCCACATCTCAATTATAGTCGTGCTCACAGGGCTGCACACATTTGTCATAACTCATTGCACTACAGGTCCAAAAAAGGTACATTTTACTATTCCTAAAGTTGCCTCAATAAATCTGACTTTAACGAATTTTTTAAAAATTTAAAGAAGTCTCTGGTATTCATTTTCTGAATCTTCCCACTCCACCCATTGGTGTTAGTTTTCTGACTCTTCTTACTTCTCACTCTGGGTGGGGCAGAGGATTTTAGGACAACCATGCATCCAGGTGGTGCTGTAGGACAATCTGTCCTAACAATAGCTTCTCCAGTCTCTCTTGTGGCTGCTCTTCTTGGAAGTAGGTGAGAGGCAGGGGCTTAGGTGCCCACCAACATGGCGGATGGAGGCAGGCAGATAATACAAATATTGCTTCCAACCTGAGATGCTCAGGATGAAAACAGGACCCCAAGAGAAGATGGGGCACAAGGAGGACAGAGAAAAACCCAAGGACAGGGCCTCCAGGCATCCAGGAAAGAGAGACTTGGTATTACCTGAAAAGTCATCTAAGAAGGGGAAGAAATGCTCGAAGTCTCCTCTGGACTCTGTATTACCAAGCAAAGAGCCACGTGCTCTTAATGAGACCACTGAGGCCAGGGTTGGGTGAGACAGCAGGGTTGCTACCAGAAAGGACCCTAACTAACCAAAGAGAAGTCATGGACTTTGTCACTATCACACCAAAAGGGGTGATGCTTGAGCAGCATGAGAGTCCTTTCTGCCACTACTGAAATTCCTGTTTTAACAGCCCTCAATCATCCGAAGGAACACCCCCTTGTGAATGGGTTGCTCGCCTCCCACTCTGCTGGCCCAAGCGCAGTAGAGGCTAGGGGGGAATCCTCAGTCCCAGGAGGCAGACAACTGATATGATTTCTAAAGAAACTCCCGGGAACCCATTCCTCCACAAGGCCAAGGAGAGAGGAAAGGGAGCGGAAGGGCGGTGCTGTCTGAACAGGTCCCCAGGCCAGAAGACCTGGGGGATGAGATGAGCACTCCTCAGCAGGGACGAGAAAGAGACTCTCTTCCTGTAAATTCTTTCATGTGTTGTGACCGCCGATCTGAATCCTTCTATCTCTAAGAATCTTCATAAACACTTTGTGACAAAATAATCTAAGTGAAAACCAGAACTCTGGCAAAATGCTGATGAGAAATAGAGGCAAAGTTTACCCTACACTGCATCGATTTTTGCATTTTTCCCCAAATTTGGCAACTATGTACTTGATGAAATATACATTGCAGCTTTGCAGCATTTACACTCTGGTTACAAACCCAGGAGAAATTCGTGCATAAGTCTGCCGGAAAGCAGGCATACTATGATCATAGCAGAGTTCTGTGTTGTGGCCCCAAACTGGAACAACCCAGCTGTCCATCAATAACACAATGGATAAATTAATCATGGGATCCTCAGACACTAGACTGCAATACAGCAATGAAAAAGAATTACTGGGACCTGCAAGACATGGATAAATCCCACACATAACATGGAGCAAGAAGATGCCAGAGAATATGCCTACAACTCTGTTTATAGGAGGTTCAAAACCAAGTAACATTCATCTTTGATAGGAAAAGTCCATAGGGTGGTTATCTTAGGGGAAGACTAAGACAGCCAAAGACAGAACCTGGGTGTTCGTAATGTCAGATTCTTGATTTGGGTGCTGGTAACATACAAGCATTTAATTGTAAAAATTATCAGGCTAAACATTTCAAGACTGTGTGTGCTTTCCATGGTATTTTAGTAAATTATATATATGGTGTATCCACCTGTCCATCCATACACACATATGGGGAAAGAGAAAACCAGAAACTAGGAATTTAACACTAAAAATGCATAATCCATGCTCTTTTGAAATTTATGAATGAGTGGAAGGAATAACATTAAGCAAATGGTCTCCCAAAGGAACAGAGAACAGTAAACCAAGGGCTGGGGGTGTTGCTCAGTGGTAGTGTTTGCCTAGCATGCATGAGACCTTGGATTCAATCCCCAGTGCTGGAGGTGGGGGAATACACCATGTAAATGCCATAAAAAGAAATTGGGAGTGATTGTAGCATGAGGCTGATTTGAGCTCACATCAGAGAAGGTCTTCTTTGAGGAACGACACTCAGCTGGTATCTTCAGGACCGGCAGGAAGTAGCCAGAATGATGGTGAATGGTATGTGTCAACCTGACAACTTGACTGGGCTAAGGGCTGCCCAGGGAGCTAGTAATGCATAATTTCTGGGTGTGTCTATGAGGATGTTTCTGGAAGAGATTGACATTGGGATCAGTGGAAAGAAAGAGGAAGAGTGTGAGCAGATACCACCCAAACAGTTGAGGTCCAGGAAGGAATAAAAAGGCAAAGGAAAGGCAAAGTGTATCTCTCTGCGGATCTGGGACATCGTCTTCTCAGATATTGTAGCTTCAGTTCTCAGCCCTTTAGACTCCAGGACATACACTAGAAGCCCCCAGTTTCTCAGGTCTTTGGTCTCAAACCAAGGCCATGAGCTCAGACTGAACCATTGATTTCCTGATTCTCAGGTCTATGGATTGAGACTCAATTACCACTGCTTTCCCTGGTTCTCCAGCTTGCAGATAGCAGATCTGAGGACTTCTCAGCCTCTCATAACTGCATTAGCAAGTTCCAATAACAAATCCCTCTCATCTATCTGTAATATGGTCCCAACGTATACTTTTTTAACTTAACAATGGTGCAACCATTCTGTTTTTCACTTTCAGGACTATACTCAATAGATTGCATAAGAAATTCAACCCTTTATTATAAGCTTTGTGTTAGACAATTTTGTCCAATTATAGGCTAAGGGAAGTGTTTAGAGCATGTTCAAGGTAGGTTAAGCTAAGCTATGATGTTTGATATGCTGAGTGTATTAAATGCATTTTTAATTTATCATACTTTCAACTTGCCAAAGGTGTATTGGGAAATAACCCCATCAAGTCAAAAAGCATCTGTATATCTCCTGTGATTCTGTTTCTCTGTCAAACCCTGACTACTATGGATAATTAGCCCTCAGATGGAGGGAGGAAAACAGCCAAGGTTCTGAGCAGGGTGGGCTTGATCCATGGGAGGGAGTGACAGACCAGGTGGAGGACATCAAGTGGGGAGAACTGATCCTACCAAGTCTGGGAAGATGGCACAGTGGGGAAAATGCGGAAGACCATGATAAGGATTTGGGGCTTGATTCAGCAAGCAGCAGGGAGCTACAAGACACTTTTCAGCAAAGAGCAAAGTGAGCCAATCTGCATTTAGCTAAGGTATCTGTCATTTGTGTGTTGTAAAGGCTGCGAAAAGGTCAAAGAATCCTTGGGGAGATCCGCTATGAGTTAACTGCAATAACTCGGGTCTGGAATATAGGGCTGCTGATGGAGAAGCAGTCACAGATTTCTATTATTAAAAATGAAACAACAGGGACTGAAGCAGTGACTCAGTGGTTATGGTGCTTGCCTGACATGTACAAGGACACAGGTTCGATCCCCAGCACCACACACACAATGAAGTGTCAGAGCAACAAAAACCACATGAAAAACTAAAACTAAAATTGATTCTCTCTTTTCTCTCTCTCACGGTCCTCTCTTTAAAATAAGATGAAACAACACCAGCTCTGGGAGAAGAAGAAATAAAAGAAACACTATGTTACATGTAAGCAAAAAAACAGTAGCAAATAAAATCTTTAGTGGCTGACAACAGCCACTAAATATATAAATATATATACATATATATGTATAAATATATATACGTATATTTAATTACACATTGCATTATCAATACTACTTTCAAAATTAACCCCTAAAACTTTTTCAAATTCAAAATCTAAATATTATTTTAATCACTTTTGGCCATGAACATCAGGCACACATTAGGCATAAGATCAGTAATTTTATGATGCTTGTCCTAATAGTTCATGTTTTATCAAGAATTTGCCGTCAGCCAAGCATTCTTCTTAGTGTCCACCAAGTCTGATCATCTATTGCTCATGTTGGGCAGGCATCATTACCGTCCTGGTGTACAGTGGAGTACATCGAAATGAGGAGAGGCGCCTGAGATTCCCATGCTGTGGAGAAGCAGAACAAAGGTTTAAACACACGCAGCGGAGGCTAGACGCACATTTTAACAAACAGGCTCTAGTTCTTCCCACCATCAAATCATTGATCTTGACCTTTTCAGAACCTTTTGATGAATGGAGTCATTTCTGGGCACATCAAAGAACACTGAAGTTTGTTTGCATTTCTGATTTGGTTAATTGCTGTTTTTTCCTTAACTGAATTACATATTCCTGGAAATTAACTAGCTGCTATTGAAAATCAGCTGCTCTTTGACAAGTCAGACTTTGAGTGCCTGATGTCCTTCCTGACACTTGAATCTGTCACAACAACCAATGTTGGTTTCAAAAGGTCTATGCTGTATTCCAGAACACTTGGCAATTTCAAGTGCATTAGTGGCATCTATGATGGGAAACCTGCGAACTCAATGAGTTGTTTAATCCTAGTGCAACTTTTTTGGAGTGCTTTACATAGCAGGCAGCGTGAAGTTATAAGCATCTATATAAGATGCTACCAAGCCAAGAAAATGTACTGAAATGACAACAGGTGACAGCAGGAAGTTAGCCCATGGGTTGGCAATGACAACTGAAGCCGGTGCTGAGCAGATGACAAACTTTTCTCTTAACATCTTAATGTCTATTGTCAGATGCATCACTTTAAACAAAAATTAAAATTAAAAAAGGAAAATAAGCTCTGAATTTCAGGTGGGGGAAATATGGTGGTTTGGGACTAGCATCTCCCTTCGCTTATAGGCAAGAAGCCAGTCACTTCTCTGGTCTGTCTATCCTCCTCTCATTCTAGACCTCTACGCAGTGTTTCCTGCCCCCAGTTAGCCCTTTATGTCCTTCTAACCCAAAGAGAGCTGTCAGGGTAAACATGTCCTGAACATCTTTTGAAGATGGGTCACCTCGTCTCATATTTTGCTATAGCCATCATCTAGCCTCTGAGTATGAGCAAGTTGCTCTGAGCTCAGTTTCTCATCTAAACAACGACAGCACTAATTCCGTACCTCCAGGGTCCGTAGGAGAGTAAAATGAGTGCATATAAATACTTCAGCAGAGTGGCCCCTAGAGACACCAATGGATGTTAAACTGCTATTATTGCTATTGATGAGACCTGTCTCTTATCAATAAAGATCCTCAGTCCATTGCTTCATTTAAAAAGTCAGTTCAAGTGAGAAATTAAGAATAATGAAAACAATGTATTCGTGTTGGCTCCTCCCACTATTGGGCAGCGTGCAGTAAACCAAAGTTTGTGTTAAGAAAAACAGGAAAGTTACTTAAAATATGAAAATAGATTGTTTAAAGAGTTGCTGAGATGAAAAGTGAAGATTCTGGAGAGAAGAAAACCACAGATGTGAGCCAGGACTCTCTCTTACTCCCCAGTGGCCAAGGAACCCAGGCAGAGGGCAACTGTGAAGGGCAGAGATGCCAGCAAGGGTCTCAGCAATCTCACCAAGCAGAGGATGTGGAAATCACACGTCCACGGTTTCCAGGCAGCCAGGAATTGAGGGACCAAGGCCCCTAAGAGAAGAGATGCCCAGAGAATGGGATCCAAAACTTTTCCCTTCAAAGCGTTTGCACAGAGCAGATAAGTCTGAGAATCCAAACAGGAATGTGCCACGCTGAGAACTTTAGCCTTGGAACTCCCGGTGCTGGGCTCTTTAGGATTCTACTACCTAAGCTGGATAAACAAGGACTGTTGGCTTGTTTGCATTTAAAAGTCAGAGGATTAAAGACCCAAGGCTGTAGGTCACCCTTACCTCTTGAGCACATTATGGCTAAACCGAAGATTTGTTAAGGAATGTCATAGAATCCTAGAGTTTTCCCTGAAAATTTAGAAATTTCTCCATTTAGAAAATGGAGAAATTCTGGGAAGAAAGAAGGAAGGAAGGAGAATATTTTTTTAAACTGACACAGGAAGGGGGATCTTGAATTGTCCTCTATCTAGTTTAAAAATTGAATCTATACTTACAAGTTTTCACGGAAAAGTTTTCAGGACCAGATAACCAAATAGCTTCACAGGTAAATTCCTAAATATTTAAAGAAGCAATAACCCTAATCTTAAACAATCTCTGCTAAATAAAAGCAGAAAAGAAAAAAATGCCCCAATTTTTCTTATAATATCAGAAAAACCTTGAAAGCAAATGAGGGTAGTTTAAGAATTAAAGATTATAAGTCTGCTGTAAACATAAGTTTTAATACGCAATTATTTACTTGAAAAATAAATAATAATTATTTACTTGTAAAACATTAAGAATTTATAATTATTTGCTTGTAAAATATTACTTTTAATTATTTCATTCATGATTTTTAAAAATTTTAGCCAAGTAGGCCTGGAATAGAACTTTCTAAATCTGCAAGTGTACATATAGATTTTTTTTTGAAGAGAGAGAGACAGTGAGAGAGAGGGAGTGTGTGTGTGAATCAATTTTATTCAGTTTTTCATGTGCCTTTCATTGCTCTGAGACTTCATTGTGTACATGGTGCTGGGATTTGAACTCAGGTCCTCACGTATGCGAGGCAAGTGCCGTAACTGCTGAGCCACTGCTCCAGCCCCAGATTTTTAAGATATATACATATGTATTAAAAACCACAGAAGAAAATACATATGTAAGTTGTATATATTATATAGAATGTGTAATATAATTTATTATATTATGTTTAATGTATATTATATATTAAAATATTTGTTATATATAGAGGTATGCATTTTACTATATATATATATATATATATATATATATATATATATATATATAAAAGCTTTAGAAAACATAACTTTAGGGTCTGGAGCGGTGGCTCAGCGGTTTCGGTGCTTGCCTGGCAAGCACGAGGACCCGGGTTCAAACCCCAGCACCACGTACACAACTAAGTGTTGGAGCAACTAAGGCCATGTGAAAAACTAAATAAAGTTGTTTCTCTCTTTCTCTGTCTCTCTCACTGTCCCTCTCTCTGAAAAAATCTTTAAAAAAAAAAAAGAAACATAACTTTAAATAAATAATGCTAAGTAAATAATACAGGTATCTGCTATATTTTCAGGGAGAAGACTTGAAAATTTAAAAGAGTCAATTCTCCCCAAGTTGATTC
>PVKS010028035.1:0-26891 GCA_004027875.1 Aplodontia rufa
TAATTGGGGGGGGGCACTCCTGGGGGTAATTGCAATATCCAGAATATATACACACTTTATATTATTTTGTTAAAATCTTCTAAGGTTGTTCAAATATAAAAAATAAAAAAAAAAGAGAGAGGGACAGTGAGAAAAAAAAAAGAACTGGTAGACATACAATGAGAAAAAAACTGATAAGTACTTTAGTCATAAGGATAATGCAAATGCATATGAAAATCACAATAAGATACCACTCTACACACACGAGAATGGCTAAAATCAAAAGGATGGACAATGCCAAGTATTGATGAGGTGTGAAGTAACTGGAGCCCTCATACATTGCTGGTATAAAAATAAAATCACAACCAATTTGGAAATCAGTTTGATAGTTTCATATAAATGTAAACATACACTTACCATATGGTACAGCAATTTTATTCATAAATATTTAACTAAGACAAATGAAAACATATGTGAGCAAAAGACATGTACAGGATTGTTCATAGTTGCTCTGCTCTTAAGAGCCCAGATTGGAAACAATTTAAAATGTCCATGATCAAAAGAATAAACGTATCTAGGTACATACATAAAAAGAAACATTACACAGGAATTGCATTTTCTAAAACAACACTGATATCACATTTTTGTAAATCTCTAAAATTTACTATTATATTTTCACCTAAGTCTCCTTAAGTAATTTTTTTCAAAATATACAACATTAATCTAATATAATAAAAATCAAATCAGTGATTTTTCTGGGGTAAATGGTTAATTTCCCCCAGGGAGCCTTCTGGAGTTATATAAATATTCAATAGCTTGATTGTGATGAACGTCACACAGGTTTGTCAGAACCATTAATTTGTACAATTATAATAAGGCTTATTTTAATGTAGATGCTTTTATAATGTTAGAAGTGAATTGGGATTGGGAGAGAATGAAATCTCTATTTGACAGCTGTTTGATGAGTTTAGACATCACTTGATTCAATGTGGAAATAATATCCAATATTTCTAGAGGAATCATCTTCATGAAAGCAATGAGGAAAATGTTACATTAAAAATCCTATATGATTATGAATGTGAAAGAATGCCAAAATCATTTTATGTGTGAGAATATGTGCAAACTGAACAATGTAAAAATTGTCATGTTTTTCAGAAATTTGTGATAATTTTGTAATTACAAATCAATTTATTATATGATAGATAATATTCAAATCATACTCTAGCATTATATTTTATACTGTTTATAAAAGTTATCTTTCTATCAATGAAAGTTTTATATATTTGCATAGCAAAATGTTCTATTATGATGCATTTTATTATAAGATATAATGATTAAAGAACATGCAGGATTAAATATGCATATCTTTGTATGTTGAAAAGGAGAACATTTAATAGTGTTTTCTTTTTAGTAGTTAAGGAACTTCTGATGTTTATGTGAGTCAAATAAGTTTTATTAAATGCAAAGTAAGAATTCGATTATTACATTTAAAAACTCATGTAAATATTATTGTTTTTTTTAAGACATTTGTTTTACTGAGTATTGAGCCCAGAGGTACTCAACCTCTAGGCCACATCCTCAGCTCTTTTTATATTTTTTATTTTGAGACAGGTCTCACTAAGTTGCTTAAGGCCTTGCTAAGTCGTTGAGGCTGACTTTGAACTTGTGATCCTTTTGCCTCAGCCTTTTTTAAACTTTGAATGAATATTTTTAAAGAAAGATTATGTTTTTTTGTATAGAGTTATCTTTTGAAAGACGTTATTTGAATTTTAGAAACTACTTACTTTCAATTACAATATTTATTTCTATTTAATTATGCACTTCCTTTCAAATAGCAAAGAAAATTATTTCACTTTTAAATGCCAAAATAATATTTTACATACATGTGAAATGTTTTATTTGAGAAATAACAGAAAGCTGTTAAAATATTTGGAAGAGCTATAAAAATAAATTAAGTTTTTAAGAAATCATTTAACCTAAAGCCTTCAGCATTCAATATTTAACATTGCATATGAGAAAAAGTGGAAAAGTGAACATTATGATGATAATAATAATAATAAGCATAATAATAGAAATTATTTTGCCTACTTGGAACTGACTAACATTTGCTTAGTTTTTCAGTACATAATTCATATTACTAAAGAAAAATACAAGTTAGAGGTTTTCTAATAATTATTTTCAGCTAAAGTTAAAGAATAAATAGAGCAATGATTTTCCCAAATAAAGGACTTATGCCAATACTATCAGGTACCCATATAATGTTAGAAAATTAATTGAATATTTACAGTCAAGAGGAAAAATTTAAAGTTAGGAGTGTATGGCATGAACCCTATTGAGAAACACAGGAGAAAGGATGATATGTTACAAAAAGACTTCAGAAGAAAAACATAACATTTAAATGTTCATGAACAGAAAGCATATGCTCTAATCCTTTGCCAAAGCCAATGTATTTCTTGTTACAATAAGAAGAAAAAAATCTCATCATGAGCACCACTGTGGGAATATAGAACTATGAGGCAGAACACAAGTTGTGGCCCAGAAAAAGACCAAATTTCCAAAGTGTAACAATTCCTAATGCATCAGTGTTAAAGGTATGAAGTTTAGGAGAAATAAAGTTTAAAAAAAGCAAAAATGAAAATATTTCCAAAAAATAAAAATGAAATATAATTTAAAAAATCAGAAATAGTCTACATTGGATGAATTTTAGGTATTTATGACAGACTTATAAACCAAATCTCCAATTTGCTTAAGTACACCCACAGAGAATATGAATGTTTAAGTTGTCAAAATGCCTAAGAATATAATACACAGCATCCATTAAAATTCTAATGAATATATGAGTGTGTAGATGAATAAATAAAAATTCACATTTACACATTTACTATTCTGCACTTGGAACATCTCTGATATTCCTTCCTCAGTATACAAATATTATTTCTAGTCTTTTATTCAAGCTACCCTTATTCCTTATCCTTCTGCTATCAACTTAAGATTCAGTTTACAACTAACCATCCTGGGCTGGATGAGGGGACTCCGCATTGAATCCTACAGGACTCCTTACACTACATTGTCATCCTATCTGTAGCTCTCAACAACTGTTGTCATCAAGTAACCACATCCTGTTACTCTTTGAGTATGTGTCTTTAAACAATACCACACGTATAGAGGGTCCTCAAAAACAGTAGTCAAATGAATGCACTAAAAATCAAATTTGAAAAACTGTCGTGGAAATGAGATGATGACATCCTGGAGATAGGTCATAAGAGAATCCCATGAAAGTAGGTGTAATAACCTGAAGATTTGCTGTGATAAGGCATATCCATATGTTCATGTGCTCCAGTACAGGAGTAATAATGCTATTGAGGGAGGGTGACACAAATTTAGTCATGGATGATAGGTGATGAACCAAGTATTAGAAAAATGTATAATTAATTGAAATATTGGAATTCCAAATTAGAAATATGATAGCAGCTCATGCACTTTTTGAAATAAGAAATTCATTTCTTTCTATAGATTAACTGTTAGAGATGAAAACAGAAAAAAGAGACAAAAATTAATTAAAATACCCACAATTAAATAATGCTAACAAAATAATGTGTTTTTAATTGACTCTAAGTTTATATAGACTATGAAATTACCACCCCACAAAAGTTAAACCAAACCAAACAAATCCCAAGAATGAATGGATTACAGAGAGCTTGATTCTTGAGTCTTGTTAAAAGTACATTATCTTCTTATCTAATATTGATCAGTGAGTAGAAGCAGATCTGCCACCAAACTTGAATGAGTTAAGTGTATTAAAAAATTACAAATTTGAGTCTAGACTGAAAGAATGGTGCTAGCAATGATAAAGCTGAATGTATGACACAGGACTGTAATCCCAGCTACTCAGGAGGCTGAGGCTAAAGGATTGCAAGTTCAAGGCCAGCCTGAGCAACTCTGTGAGAACATGTTTAAAAAAAATATATATATATATATTTTTTAAACATATATATGTTTAATCCCTAGTACAGGAAAGAAAACACACGAAAGATACAAATGGATAAGGGAAATTGCAATGACTGGAATTCTCAATAAATGTTTATTTTACTTTTTATTTAATTAGATGAATATGGAGTTACAGTTGAAGGAGAAACATTGTCAAACAATCAAGAACAAATGCATATATATACATTGTTATCCAAGGCTAATGTCATGTCATGGATGCCCCACTTGGGTTCCCCATGTTTCTATGTTTTCCCCAGAAGACCCTCTGAGTTAAATGGATATCTCGTGGAGGTCAGAGATCTCCTTCTGAGATGATTCCCCCACATTCCCACCCTCCAGTCTCCTAGATATTCTTCCTAAGCCCTCCCCGCACTTTGTCCCCCACCCTACGCCTCCAGGTATCCTAGGCAATCATCCTCCTGTTTTTGTAAAGAATAATACAATTTGAGGTTATAATTAGCTTAGCCATCTAACATACTGCTTCTGTATGTATTCTAACTCATTCGGCCCTTGAGTCTCTGAGATTGTGATACTTCACTTAGCATAATTCTTTCCATCTCCATCCATTTGATTTCAAAAGCCATAATATTGTCTTCTCTAAGGGCTTTTTAAAATGGCTTAATGTCTACATATATCATGCATTTTATTTTTTTTCACTTTCCACTTACTATTTGTTTTATTCCATAATTTTTAACCTTGTAATATCCACTAATATGGGACAAACTACAAATGTTATTAAGGAAGAATTTCTACTCCCACATGTAATTGCTCCATGTAAATTTAGCACAAATATCTGTAGAACTTAAAAAAAAAATTCTCAGCCCCAATCATTTAGCTAATCTTTTTATATCTTTCAGATGCATTTAACTCTATCTTTCAAATATGTTGAATTGTTGTGTGAGCCACTTAAAAAGCTGAAGAGTGATAAATAATCCAACCTACTCAATTTTTGAAAAAAATCAAATTTTATTTGAAAAAATTTTAAAGATAAGGATTATAGAGATTCAAGATGATCAAAATATAAAATAAATAATAAACAACATTGTACACATAGACATATGCATATATATTTATAAATGTATATAGATAATAATTGAATTAAGAATACTCAGAAGTTAAGCCCCTTAAATATAGAAAATTCTCTGAGTTTTGACACAGGGACAACATTAGAACTCATCCAAATTTCTCCCTCCAAACAATATAAAAGTCTACTTAATTTTGATTTTCTATGTTGATTGCAAGAATATATAAGGACATTGTTAAGTATTTATTTATTAATATTCCTGTATATGCTGTAGGTTTGTGTGCATGTGTCTTTGTGTTAGTGCACACACAGTACAAGCTGCATTGAGATCTTTATATTACATAGCAAGGAAAACAAAAAATTAAATAAAAGCTATATTTGTGGCTACTGCTTTTAAACCATTGTATTTGGTAGCCAAACCCAAGCAACACATGCATTTTTTTACTAAAAGGCCAGGACTATATTGCTTTAAAGACACTTTGTCTTTAATCAGACAACAATGTATTTGGATCTTAGTTTCTCGTTCCCCTGGTGTTTCAGGAAAACAAAGTTACTTATTTGTCTCTCTGAGTTTCAATTTTTTTTTTTTAAAGAGAGGAGGACAGTGAGAGAGAGACAGAGACAATCAATTTTTATTGATTTTTTCACATGGCTTTCATTGCTCTGACACTTAGTTGTGTATGTGGGTTGCTTGGGTTTGAACCCGTGTACTTGCACATGCAGGGCAAGCACCATAACCACAGAGCCACTGCTCCAGCCCCAGTTTCAATTTTTTTAACTTGTAAATATTAATGAATTTGGCTTCTATACCTTAATGAGATAGTATATGTAAAGTTATAAGCAGTATGTGTTATGTATAAGAAAAAGCCAAAACAATGCTATTATTTGCATTATTATTAATGTTTTCGCTATATTTATTCATTAAAATTGGTATTACACAAATTTCAAGAAGTAAGTTATCAATCATTTTCTACCAAATAATTAAGATTTTATTTTGTAGCTAATCAAAATACAATTGTGCACACTTAAAGTAAGATGTGACAGTAAGTTAATAGTTAAGTCCTTTGCAAATATTCATATGTTTATTAGAAATGGTTGGTGTCCTATTTTTGGAATTTGTGGCTTTCTGTAGCTTTCTTAATCTGATTAATTGCATTTCCATAATGCAGTTCCATGGCTTCATTCATAATAAATGTAAAAGTCCACTGCATCTAAAACTTTGGAATCATTTTGATATTTCTTTGCTTAAAGATGTTGCCTGGTCATTTTTATCATAGTATTTATTCCACACTCATTGAGTCCTGTACAAAAGAGGGAACCACTGGAACACAGAATCACAAAATCAATGCTATTTCACTACAGCAGACACTAAATCTTCCAAAGGAGAGGTTATGTACTCTTCCTTTGCTCAGCTGGTAGTGCCCTATATACTTTAAATAAGAATAATAGCATATATATATTATATATGTATGTATATATATATATGATATATATATAGATATATATTATCTATATGAAAAATAAGCTCTTTCTTTTTTCTGTATTACATAGAAAATAAAATTAAAAACTTATACTATTGACAAATGACTGCTAGCAAATACCAAGACATTTCTCCAGTCTAGAATCTGAAGTGAAATTAGAAATTAACTACATTACTTTTCAAAGCACATTTTAAATACAGTGCTTGACAAGGCTGTTATTTTATTCCTAGTGTTGACATAGTTTTAAAAACAGTTAATTCCAGTTTATATTGACATATTACCATCAATTATGTTTCACCATCTGTGGATCTAATTAAGTTTACCCTTAAATTTGATTTTACCAGACATCAGTCACAAGAAAGACATGTTTACTAAACATCTTTTATACAAACAGAAGAAATTAAAAAAAAGTTGAAATGGCCCCCAAATCATTTTTTATTAAACAAATGGGGTGTTAAATAACCTTGCTTAAACTGGATTATTCTAAGGGCTTAGTGGTGTCTGGGGTATGAGGTTGGTATAAGGACATCATGGCTCTAAACAACATTTTTGTAATTTATAACATGGAAAGAAGGTCAAATCAATTTCCTTTCCATTTCACACTTTAATGTTCACAATAAACAGCTATAATAATTAGAGTTATATTTTTAGATTTGCCAAAATTTGAACCCTTTAGTAACAAGGGTAATGACCCACTCAATCTAGCATTTTTATACATATCGATCTAATAACCTAAGTAGGCTCCAGTCCAGGGAAGCAAGTATGTGATTGTCTTCTTTCAATTATTTTAGGGTTGTAAATGTTGTGTTTCTGGCACTATTTGTACATGTTGAAATGTTTTTCTTTCAAAAAACATCATGTTATAAAATATTTTTGAAAATATATAAGAAACTTCTATAACACAGAATGGGACAATGTGGCAATTAGTGAAACAGATTTCTGCTTAATTTTAAAATTATTTTCTGATAACTGAGTGGAAAACTACACCATTCTAGATTTATGACATTGCATTTAATTGCACTATTCAGATCATTCCTTAACAGATTTCTATCAATTAAATTCTTGGAATTATTTTGCAAATAAGAATCTTTTTGGATGAGAATGAACACACTGCAGAAGGAGTCTATTCAGTTAGAACTGTAGTAAAAAGACATACACAATCCTCAAATCAAGAGAGGTTTCGCTTTGCACCTTATGATTCTTGTACATACATGAATCCCTGAGTTCGGAAAAAAAGAATCCTGTGAAAATTGATAGAAAAATTGCATCTCTAAACCAATGTCAGGAAAATTGCTGAGGTGTAATTTTGTTTTCAGCAGATATATTCTCAGCTATTCTAAGAAAATACAATCATGTTGAAGGAGAAGGCTGTAAATAGAACTTGGAAACAATTTTAAGTTTAAAATACATCAACATATAAAAAATTGGATGATTAGTGAACATTACACTGCCAAAATGTTATTTAAAAATGAATGATAATTAAGAACATGTTTTTAGTTTGTAAAGGTAAGTTGGTCCTAATTGTACTCTTGGAAGATACAGATCTCTATTCAGACTCTTCTTTCCTACATCATCACAAGCACCATTATGAAAGACTGACAAGAGAAGATGGACCTAGAAATAAAAATTTTTAAGGACATTAAATTTTATTACTAGTAAATTAGTTTTTAATTTGCATATATGTTGATACAAAGAAATAAAAACATTTTCACAGAAAGAACAGGAAGTTTCTTGGATCTAAATTTAAACAGTAAGTATATAAAGTGTAAGGCGTTTGAGGTACACAGTAAAGGATTCCTATAAACCCATATTCCCTCTGAGCAAAGGGGCTGGCTTCACTAATTGTATAGTAAGTCAAGTCTTATGAAATTGCTAAACAGAAAATCTATATGAAAACAGCAATGGAGAGCTAGAGATGTGAGCATTTAAAATGTCCCTGTCTAGAATCCCAAGCAAATTCATATTTCAAAACATGAGCAAATAAACCAGTATGATCCATAATATATTGAAGTCTCTAAATACAATTTCTAAAACCTATAATCAAGTGTTAATAGCTACTCTGTAGTCAATGTACCCTGGGGCAATATTTCTCAAAATGAAGTCTTGATACTCTTCCAAGATCTAGGAAAAAAAGCCACATAGGCAGATGCAGAAGAGCTTTGAGCTGTCACTCAGTGATGAGAGATCACAGAAACAAACACTTAGAATCTCAGCCCTTTGTGTGTGTGTGTGTGTGTGTGTGTGTGTGTGTGTTTGACTTTGTTTTTTCACAAAATATTAATCTTTGCCTCCTGTGATTTCCCATCTGATTTCAGTCTCATTACACTTTCTTCAATTCTGTTTTAAAGCCTATATATATATATATATATGTACACACATATCTATATACATATATATATAGAAAGAGAGAGATTTATATCTGTTATAGGGAGCAATATAGAAGTTTGGGTGATGTAGGAGTGATTTTGTATTAGGATTGGGGCATATCATATTCTTACTACATATGCATTTATAATTGCACAACAACAAAACTCCTCAATAAAATAAGAAAAAATCTTTGTCACCATTGGTGTAAGGGAGGTGGTGATGCCTGATGCATATCAAACTGAATATATAATAGTTATCTGGTGAAAATCCTTAAAGTATAGGGATTGTTGACTTAGAAGAGAAGCCCAAAAGTTAACTGTTTAAGAAAAAATAATGAAGTCCAAATAACATAAATATTGATTTTAGATTGACAGCTTTGATAATATTTTCAGTTACTGTTTGCTTTCCAGCTTGTTGCCAATTCCCAAATATGAAATTCTTTTATATTGAATTTTTCAAATATCAAATTTATCATTTATACCCAAGACTTCTATTCAGAGTTAAAAACAAAACACTCTATTATAGTGACTTGCAAGAGGTATCAGGTATCCTTTCTAAAATATATGCATTCTTTGGAGTCAAGACTGCATGACACTTTGCAAACCCAAAATGTTTACAATGTCAAGGACTACTTCAATTTCTTGTTATTTGTTATATCATTGAATTATCCAATGACATAATGAAATCTAAAAATATCATGTACAAGAAATTTGCTAACATTTTCACAAATATCTCTATTTTGTCTCCAGACCTACCCATATCACAGATGAGAGAAGTGAACCAATACAGGTATTTTCTTAAGTACTTACTAGTAAGTGGTAGAGACAGAATTAAAGCTTGTTGTCTGCCTCCAAGACCATATGTTACCCAGTATGAAGCACCATTTTGGCTCTTACAGAGAACAATTAACAATTTGAGGCAGAGCAGTAACTAGTAAATAGAATTAAAATTTTGGCTTCAAAATAAAAACATCTTGGTAAACTTATTCATTCTTAACTACTTGATAAGTAAACATAGGTTATTGTTGTTGATGCCAGAAGAGAAAATGTTAATAGACAGAGTCTTCAGTGTTGTCCGATATATCTGTTACACCTAGATACTGCAAAGGCGATTTAGCAAAAAGAAGCAACTTCTTTTAAGCAGAAGGGACAAAAATCAGATCTCTGTCAATGATAGATAAATGAAATGTTTAGGATGAGAAAATATAGAATTCAGACTATTTAGAGAGAGGGTTGGATGAAAACAGGAACAGTCTGAACAGCAGCTGGAGCAGAACATGACTCATGGCAATGAGATCTTAGACTTGCTTTTAAGTTTGTAAAGGACACAGGAAGTTTCATAATGAAGCTGTGGCCATAAGTTAATGATCTCAGAATGAAGTAAGGGCATTGAATGATGTTCATAGATCTTAAAGGTGGGATGGAAATTATAATCCTAATATAAATACTTATTTTGCTGCTCTAACGATATCCTTGATTAAGCCTTTTATCTGAGAAGTTTAAACTACTGGAATCACCAGAAACCTTTTAAGGTGTTCTACCATTTTCAAATCAATAAAGTTTTACAAATATCAAACGAGAAGTTTGTCATTGTTATTGTTGATATTATTATTAAAAAAGCAAAATATAAAAAAATTAATTGAACTTTATGATTTAAATATATGTGAATAGTTTATTTGTTATGAAGAAGTTCCATTTTAGGGATGATTTGAAGAGGAACCCAAGGCTGGCATGGGCCTGCTTCCTTTCTACAACAGAAATGGTGAGGTCAAAAGGAAATTTCTTGAGAATACAATGTATCAGGGAGTAACTAAAATGTACATAAAAATTTAAACATTTGTAAATTTATGTACAATTATATACTTAAAACTAATATCAGCAAACAAAAACAACTTCTTAGGAAACAGCTGAAAGGAGGACATTAACAATAATGTATATTTTATGTATATGGCTACACATTCTGGAAATTTATGTTTCTCTTTTCCTTAGTATTTTAAAGGACAAATAGAGTTGGTAAGACATGATTTTATGATTTTTAGTTAATGGATGATCTGATGTTGAGCAGATACATTTAGACCAGATTCATTTCAACCATGTTGAAATGAGTGAACTTTGAGAGAGTACAGTGACTGGTGAGATCATTTCCCCTTTATTGGGGTCTAAGCCCAAATGAAATTAAAAAGAAATAGCTTAATTCAAGGAGATTTCTGACCTTCCCTTTTCAGAACATTTAATTTTTGGAAAATTTATAACTAAATTCATTTTTTCCCAATGAATATAAATCTTTTTAAATCTCAGTAACTTGGAAAATTTAATAAGAAGGAATGTCTTTCTCAATAACCTAATTGATAATAATCTCTTTGAAGTAAATTTACACATGAAGTTTGGCAAACACCCTTAACTCCCACATTCTGAGGAAAGATAGGAAGTAGAAATCCTCTGGTGGATGCTTTGCACAAACTGCAAATCTACTTCCTGTCATAAATAATAAGAAGATTGTTTTTCCTTTAGATGAAGTCAATTGGTTAACAAAGATTGTCACAGATTGCTGATTGAACTAGGATGAACTATACGTACAAGTTGTCTGATTGGGCTGGAGCAGTACCTCGGCGGTTGTGGTGCTTGCCCAGCCTGCGCAGGTACGTGGGTTCAAACCCCAGTGCCCATGTACACAACTAGGTGTTGGAGGAATGAAAGCCATGTGAAAAACTCAATAAAAATCGATTCTGTCAAAAAAAAAGTTGTCTGAATTGAGAACCAATTATTGTTTATTTTGAGAACATGTGTGTGATTGGTGGTATCTACTTGTACATAAAAGCATGAGATTTTTTTGTTTTGTTTTGTTTATTTCCTTTTTGTTTGTTTGTTTTGGGTCTTTCAGTCTCCTAGCAGATTGCCTGTGATATGCATCATTTCCAGGTCAATACTTTGACAATAATAAAATTTTATTCTTTCTCCTATATTTATGCAGAAGTTTTCTAGGGAAAAAGTAGGAGGATTTTCTTTTGTGCAATGGAGAACTGATTCATGTTAAAAGGAACCACAGAAATTTATATGAATAGAAAGCTTAAAATACACAAAGATTAACAAATAGGTAAAGCAGTGCAGTCAAGTCATTTGCCTTCTGTTCTTAAAGTCTCACAGCACTTTTGGCAACCACATTGTTCAGGTTCCCTTGCCAACTTGTTTTCTGTAATTTCAGATGCTGCAAAGTACTAGCAAGAGATTAGACAACAGGACAAAAGAGAAACCTAGGGTATGCCCCCATTGTTTCTGGTGTTGGCAGCATCTGACAGTAACAACTTCATGAACGCAGCTCCCAGTGAGCAACCATGGTTCATGGACTTTGGGTAAATCTCCTTTGTTCCCATCAGCTTTTGGGGTAGTTAGAATATTAATGCAATTATTGGGATCAAACAAAATTGTCGTATTTGTCTTGTTTCTTTTGAAATCTCTACTTCTGTTGAGTTACATATTTTGGCCCTCCTAGTCATATCTATTTAAACTCTCATAGGGATTTTGAGTAAACCAGTTTAGTGAATCTCCACTTTCTGGGAGAAATACATCTTTCCCTCTCATATTATGAAAACCATCCAATGAAAATATCAGAAGTGAGCACAGAGGAAAAATTCTATGTATTTTGTTATGCACTGCTATATTGGATATGACCCCCCAAAACCACAGGAAGCAAAATTAAACATTGGCAAGTGGAACTATGTCAAACTAAAACATTTCTACACAGAAAAAGAAATAGTCCATAGAGTAAAGAGACAATCTACAGAATGGAACAAAATATTTACAAACTATAAATCTGATGAGGAGCTATATACAAAATACGTAATAAGTAAATTCAAATAATTCATTAATAAGGAAAACTTGTTTTTTTTTTCTTTTAAAGAGGGTAGAACAGTGAGAGACAGAGAAAGAGAATTAATTTTATTTAATTTTTCATGTAGACTTGGCTGCTCAACACTTTGTTATGTACATGGTGCTGGGATCCAAACCCACATCTATGCCAGGCAACAACTGTAACTGCTGAGCCACCACTCCAGCCCTGAAACATAAATACATTCAAACAATTCATTAATGAGAAAAAACCTTGTTTTCAAAATGGATAAAAGAGTTGAATATCTCAATAGAAGATATCGGAAATAGCCAGTAGACATGAAAAAATGTTCAACATCACTAGTCATCAGGGAAATGAATATTAAGATCACAATGAGATATTAGCTCAAACCTGTTAGAATTACTATTGTATTAAAAAAATGACAACAAGTGTTGGCACTATTGTTGACAGCATGAATGACCCACACACTGTTAGCAGGAATGTAAATTAGCACCAATATGGAAAACACTATGAATGCTCCTGAACATGTTTATTTTTGGGGACTCTTTATTTATATGATTCATAAATAAACACCATTTTTACTGTAATATCAGCCACAAATATTTTTTGAAATAAAAACTTTAGTAGTTGTATTGTGCAAACAAGATTTTGCAAAAATGAAATTATTTTGCAATGCTTAAAGGTCTAATGGAAAGTCTTTATTAGGAGGGAATCTAAGGGAATGTTAAAAATAATTGATAAGGGGCTGGAGCGGTGGCTCAGCAGTTATAGCACTTGCTTGGCATGCAAAAAGACTCGGTTTTGAACCCCAGCATCACACATACAACATAGTGTCAGAGCAATAAAAGCCTTGTAAAAAACTAAACGTAATTGACTCTCTCTCTTTCTCTCTTTCATTGTCCCTCTCTCTTAAAAAGAAAAGAATTGATAATAATTACAACAATACCATGTATTTAAGTCTATATTTAGACTATCACACAATAGGCTTCTTCTTAATTATATGCAGCAATTCATAAATGACAGAATAGTATAGGTTTATTCTTTAAATTTCTAAGTGCTATGTACTATAAAATTATGAAAATCCTTATTAAAATAATGAAAAATCTTTTATATTTTATGTTGTTTGATTTAAGCCATTGGGCTGCTCTTTCTCTTTCATTATTCATGTCCAATCCTGTTTGGGGGTCATATCACAGAATATATTTTGCATTTGGGCTCTTATTTTTAACTAAAGTGCAAGTTTATCACATAGGAATAAACATAGAAACATATATTTCCATATCAAACAGAGACAGTTTTCAATCTAAAATCAAACATTTACTAGTTATCTTGGTGCTACTGTGATAACCACATTTTGTTTCAGTTTTCTCTATTCAAGTAGTTAGAAATTTTTATGTAATGAATCAGACATGGTGACACATGCATGTAACATGCGAGACAAAGGCAGAATGATCACAAATTCCTGGCCTACTTCAGCAACTTAGCTAGATCCTGTGTCAAAATAAAAAGGGCTAAGGTTATAGCTCACTGTAAAACACCCTTGGGTTCAATCCTTGGTAAAAAAAAAAAATCATATAATAAAATATTCTACTAAACTATATTAAATATTTTGTTACCATTTCATATTTATATTTTCAAACTTTCAAGTATGTAGATTGTCAGTAACAGTGAGTACATAGAGTGTTTATTGACAAATGTAGAGCAAGTAAAAAGTTAAATTCTAGATCAAAAAATGAATTTTCTATTATTGCATGTTTTGTAGAAGAAAAAGTGCTTTCAACTTCTGTCACTCTGATTTGTAGCAACTTGTCAAGAAGAATCCATCATTTCATATATATTGAATATCTTTTAAGGGCTAGGGGTGAGTGATAGAATGCTTGTGTGGCATAAATAAGGTTCTTGTTCTGGGTTGAATACCCAGCACTGAAATATATAAATAAACAAATATATATGTGTATGTGTGTGTGTGTGTGTGTGTGTGTGTGTATGTATGTATATGTGCTTTAAAAGATATGTATATTTATGTAAATATATATGTATATTCATATAAAGATATGTATATATAAAGATATATGTATATAATATAAATATATACATATATATCAGCTTTAAAAGATATATACATATATCTTTGTATATGCACGCATATAAAAACAGCTTTAAAAGGTACTTAAATATATATATGTATACATGTGTACATATATATATATATATAAATGTTTTAAAAAATCACTGTCATATTTTAAGCTTTTATATTTGGTTATCCCAATGGAGAGATGAATTTTTTTTCTAGCTCTTTTATCTTACTAGATATCTAAAGAAAGTTAGGGAGTTTACTGGACACATGATGTACTGTATGACAAGCTGATATAATGCCTTTAGGCAGATAGGACAGGAAAATAAAAAATAACCTCACCAAATTCTCCTGGTGGTAGATTTTTAACAAATAGCAAGAAAGACAACTTAAATTAATGTAATGAACAAACAGGTGAGCAGCACACTCTAAAATAATCCTTTAATCTACTTTCAAAAGAGATGACAATTAAGTAAGAACCTGCAGAGCATGATCGCAATTACACAAACCCCCTGCTTTGCAAACTGTCTGAACTTAATCAGGCATGATTTCTTGCATAATAACAGAAACAAGGAACATGTTAAATAAGGGCATATAAATCCCAGGAAAGGAACTGAAAAGCTGAGACACATACTCCATATATGGTATATTACTTTACATACAAATTGTTCAGATAATTCTTATGGGGTATAAGAAAGGCAGGTAATTATGAATATATAATTACACACCAAGTTGCATTACTTTTTGAGAAAAATAAATAAAACAAAATCCTTTATGATATTTTGTACTACTGATTAAAGAAAATGAGTTCTGTTCACAAGGGCTAATAATCTCAATTTGTTAAGAAAAGTGAATAACAGAATTTTACACAATTATTTGCAGGGGTACTTATGAAGGCCTCCCAAATCAACCAATTTATCCCCCTGACACATCTGGAGTCCCTTGTTAAAAATAGTGTAGCTATCTCATGTCACTTTACACATACAGAACAATTTGTATTTACTACGTATTTCAAGCTAATCTTAATCATTTTGTTTCCTTAGTGTATATGATGAATTCTAAATGTGTACTCTAAGAAATAAATAAGTCCAGTAAAAGTTCCAGAGAAATATATCTAGTATTTAATTACCTCATTTTACAAGGCTTATTTTATTTTTATAATGGTATAACATAAAGATTTATTTTAAAACAATGAATTCTAGTAATTATAAAACTCTGAGATAAAATACTACTAAAATCTTGATACATTTCCTAAAATTTTTAATCTTTTGTCACCTCTTTTTTTAGTAGTAGGGTATTACAAACAGGCAACATGTGCTTTATTTATTTATTATTTTTGTACTAATTTTTAAGTTTTTCTTGTTTAAGGAAAAGAAGGAGAGAGGGAGAGAGAATCAATTTCATTTATTTTTTCATCTGGCCTTTTTTTCTTGGAGATTTAGTTGTTGTATGTGGTGCTGAGGTTTGAGCCTGAGTAATATAATTCGTCCAAATTTGTTTTCTATCCAAATCTCTGTATTAATTGTTTGGGGCCTTTGGTCCTTCCATACAAACTTTAGACTAAGTTTGTGCATTTACCAAAAAAAAAAGAGAGAGAGAGAGAGAAGACAAGAAAACAAAAAAACAAACCAAATCAAAATCCTCTGGGAACTTTGAAATTATGTTAGCATTGTTTTAATTTGATCAAGGGGTTGAGCTATAATTAATGCTTACCGGTCTATGTGAAAGAAGTTTAAATTCCTCTGGTGTTTCTAATGTTTTTCTAGCCTACTCTTTGAGTTTCCTTACCTACTCTTGCTTAGATTGTGTGTGTATTGGTGGTCTTTTAGCTATAATCCAGTTAAAGTGAAGCCATGTTACTATAGTAGCAGATTGGGAAGAAAAAATATTCTACAATCTTATGATTAAATCTCAATCTTCCAGTGATCCTTTGTCTTCCAGTGGGCTTTTATCTTTGGAAATGTTTTTCATCACTTTTTACTGTCTTAGTTGAAACAGTAAGCATAGAGTGTGAGTGTAATTTTCTTCAGGGCTTGATGAATTAATGTTCTGGTAAAATCTTTGACCTAACTTTTTTGGACTTCTATGGAGAATGCATTTGGACTATTTCAAAACACAGCTAATTTTCTACTCCCTTTTCCAGGATAGATTTTGTCTTTCTCTTTGCCACGAGAATCTGGCGATGATACCTGGACAGTGTAGCTAAATTCAAATGAGAATTTAATTTTTGAACATTAAATTATATGAATACATAAAATATACTTCCTGATAGCATAAGTCTAGAAACCACTGCCATTTATCTTATAAGTTGTTATTTCATTTTTATTTCACCTATAATTTTCAAAATATGATTTAAAAATTATTTTAAAATTTTTTCTTCACATAGAATTTTCTATTTTTAAAAATTAACAGTTTTTAATCTGGTTATTTTGTGGCTTAATGAGTCTTCCAACTCATTTTAAATAATCTTTCAAAATATAATATTTAACAAAATACATTGATGTGTTACATTAGATCACTAATTGAAAATCCATTAATATAAGCATTCTACATACCTTTTCAAATCATGGATTTCAGTGTAAATCATTAAAATTGATTATTCAATAGCATAGCATTGATAAGACAGTGAAATAAGAACTTCCAGCTCTCATTGCCCTAAGGTAAGAGGATTTTGCCACTACCCAGGGACAAGAATATTTTTTGGCAATCCCATAGTCTAGCTGAAGTTCCAGATGAGCAAAAATTTCTGAGAGTGGAGGTATTGAAGAGCAGTTTTATTTTACCTGTGTCACTCCCACCACCATGGCAACATAGCTCTGTGCTGAAACTCTCCTGGCCTATGTTTTACCCTATAAGGAAAAGTGAGAAGAGTGAGCACCCAGGTTCCACAGCCTCTCAGAACACTGACCAGGAAGACCTACTCTGTCTTACTCTCCCCAGAGCACTGAGAAGATCAGCTGGTCTAAGTCATGTAGTGGAAGCTAGGCCCAGGGAAAATGTGAGAGCAAACAGCAGCCTGAACATAGTTGTCAAAAGCAAACCACATATCCTGCTAAATTTCTCAAGAACTTTATAAATATCCTCAACCACAAACTCCATAGGAACTCTTGTCTGTGAAACTCCCAACCAGCTCACTTGCACACCTGGCACCCCTCACAACCCTGGTAGATTCTACCCCATGTATCTTGCACTACCTTCATGAGTAAGTGCATTCAGCATACATATGTCAACAGAAGTTACAGGTGCTAGTAGTCAGCTCAACTATCATGATAGGGAAAAGGGGGCATGACCATGAAGAGTTTCAGGCACTGTCCCAAAGAAAAATATATGGAAGGCTGGCAACAAGAATTTACAGGACTGAAAGAAGTTACATGTTTCTAACACTTGGTGCTTAGGCTAGAACTAGAGGAGAGAAGAGGCTCCTATCCATAAAAAAGGTGTGAGATAGCCTAAGCATCTCTAGCTGGTCTCAGAGATGAAGGCCTTCCACTCTGAATCCAAGTCAGTAAAGAGGAAAGGTGAGAGTTTTTATAAATGCAAATACAAGACTGCAAGGCTTCAAGAAACATGAAAAATCAAGAAACTGTGACACCACCACAGGGGAGAAAGAAGGATTAAGGCTACCCTCTAAGATGCAGACATATGAGGGCTGGAGTGGTGGCTCAGTGGTTATGGCACTTGCCTGGCATGCACAAGGATATGGGTTTGAACCCCGCACCACAGACACAGCAAAGTGTCAGAGTACTGAAAGCCACATGAAAAAATAAATAAAAATGATTATTTCTTTTTCTCTCCCTCACTATCCCTCTCTCTTTAAAAAAAATGTGAAACTATACAAATTATCTAACTGATAATTCAAAATGATCATTGCTATGTTCAGTGTGTTCTAAGAGAACACAGAGAGATAATTAAATAAAATCAGGAAACTAATACATGGAACATGTTAGAAGTTCAACAGAGTTAAAAGACATAAAAGAATTAAACAGAAATTCTGGACCTGAAAATTACAATATTTAAGCTTAAAAATTCACTAGAGAACCCCAATAATAGGCTCAATCATCCAGAAGAAAGAATCACCAAGCTCAAAAAGAGATCCCTTCAAATTATAATGTCAGAGTGAAGAAAGAGAAAGGAAGAACAACATCAATAAACCAACATGATTTACAAGATATCATCAAACGAAATTTATTTGGAGAAACAAATAACAGAATAATACATCCTTAATCATACCAATCCATGAAGTCCAAAAACTCTAAATAGCTTAAGCCTAAAGGGGTTCTTATTCAGAAACAATATAATCTAATAAAAAAAGTCAGAAAGAAGGAAAAGACTATTTGAAAGCAGCAAAGGAAAAATGACTAAAGTGAAGAAATAGGAGAAGATATTCCATACAAAAATAAACAGAAAGAAAAATGATTCTGTTTACATCAAATACAATAGTCTTTAAAAACTGTCACTAGACAAAGAAAATCACTATGAAATAATAAAGGATCAATTTAATAAGAGTATATACATGTGTGTGTGTTTTTATGTGTATATAAATATATATGTATAAATAAATATACAACGAACATTGAACCCTCTCAATAAGACAAAATTAACAAAACAGTTATGAAAAATAGAAAATGATAATAACAGGGGACTCCAACATTGCAGTTTAAACAAGAATTACTCCTATAAACATATAATAGGAAAGAAACTGATTTGAGTAACACTGTAGATCAAATGTGCCTAATGGTCATATACAGGAATCTTCCTTCTATAGAGACAGCAGGTGATACATGTTTGCAACACATCTTGATCCTTCTCCAGAATAAATCTTACATTGGGCCCAAAATCAAGTCATAACAAATTTAAGAAAGTTGAATTCATATTAAGTATCTTTTCTTATCACTATGATATGAAACTAAATATCAAAAATTAAGAAAATAGAAAAATTCACAAATATATTGCATTACAACAAAAAAATCTAGAATGGATCCAGAAAAAAATCAAAAGTGAAGTAAGAAATAAAATCATGAGACAAATGAAAATGGAAATGCAATATATCAAAACTTAAGGGAAACAACAAGAAGAGTTCTAAAGGGAAGTTTATGGCAATAAACAACTACAGGAGATGGGAAAGTTTATAACAGTAAATACCTACACATGAGGGAGGCAATGGTTAGGGACAAAAGTTTCCGTTACGTAATGTACCTAAGTTCTGGGGAGATCCATGACACAACACAGTTCTTGTAGTTGATGACACTGTACTATAGACCTAAAATATGCTGAGAGGTTAGATCTCACCTGTGTTCTTAAGCAAAATAAAGCAAAAATTCAATGGTAATTGCAAAGTGGATAGGAGAAAACTGGGATGTGATGGAGATGTCAAAGTCCTCAGTAGTGGTAAAGGTTCCATTAGTGTATGCAATCCTCAAACTCACTGAGAAGTGTACATTAAATATAAACACTGTTCATATTCTAATTATAACTCAATAAAGTGGTAAAAGGTAAGTAAATAAATCTGGTCGTTAATTTTCCTCATCAATTATTTTTAACGTACTTAACATTGTATGTAGAAATAAAATCTAAACATCATTGCATTCTTAGTGTGTCAGTTGTTGTTCCAAGGAATTTGCATACATTAACATCTTTATTGCCATAACAAATAACCAGATCTACCATAATATTAAAAAAACTGAAGAACGATGGTTCCCACTACATTTTTCTCAAATTTCATACTTTTTCGATAGATACTAAAATCCCAATCCTTATTTGAACATAGGTTATGTCCATTGAACTATTCTTTAACCAATGGAATATAATTATTAGTAATGTGCTCAATTTCTGTGTAACTATTTAAAGAAGAAATTGGTTCACCACATCTGTATTTTATAATTCTTTCTGAAAATTAAAATGCACACTCTCTTGAGTTTGGGTTTGACCATGAAGAACATGACTATATATGAAAATGGAAATAGATGGTAGAACAAGATGATCCTGATATTGTGAAAGAATCCTTTCATATGTACTGTTTATCAAATTTTATACATCTGAGAAATAACCATATTTATTTCATCACTGCATTCTTTTGTACGTTTGCTATAATATTCCTTGGACCTTTAAGTATATATGTTATTCTAGTTTACTGAAGTAGTAAGTGTCAACAGTGGGAATGAGAGAGTGACAGAGTGTGACAGCTCATAATCAGCATGTCTTATTATCTCAAGTAGTAACAAACAAATGATAATATTTCTCATACTTCTACCACATTCAGCCTCTTTCCATATGCACTTTGCATTCATGTGCTGGTTTCTAAACAGATCTTAAAATTAGCTTCTAAGAAAAACTTGATATCACAATCATAGGAGATTGGGGAAAAAACATATTTCTTGTAATTTTAGAAATTCCTGAAATACTTCTTTATGGGTATAAGTCAATTTCAGAAGAGATTTGTGGTTTTCTCACAATCACAAAATTGTGCATCTAAGGAAATTTACATTTTACAGATACAGAACTTAGCAGGTGCAAGAAATGATTCTAGATTGGAATTAATGGTAAAGATTGGTAATATGAAAAATGATTTCTTGATCAGATGAGAAAAATCCCACTGGAAGAAACAAAAAACTTTAAACTACATAACAAAAGAGTTTGCAAAAATTGCTTAGCCAAAAAAAATAAAAAATAAAAAAATAATTTTTATATACTCCTAAGTTAATTTTTATAAGGTTCTAAATGTCTGTGAATTTTTCATTTTTATTTGGAATTCTACAAAGAGCAATGAATAATAACATATATGATGGTACAAACAAGCATTATAATATTCAACCATTTTGTGACAATAAAAATACTTTTATGGTGCTGGAGCAGTGGTTCAGTAGTTAGAGTGTTTGCCTGGTATGTGCAAGGACCCAGGTTCAAACCACAACATGACATACAGAGCTCAGTGTCAGAGAAACAAAGGCCAGATGAAAAAAATAATAAAATAGCTTTTCTCTTCTCTCTCACTCTTACATCTCACTCTCTCATTAAAAAATAATAATTTTGCTTCATTTTTCTCAAAGGAAATACTTATGGTTAATACAGTTATGTTTATTCTGTTTAGCAATGGTTTAAATCATGGATCAGAAAATTTAAAGATTCTAATTGCTAATATTTTAGTCTCTACAGATCATAGGATCTCTGTTGCAAGTACTTGCTTCTGCTAACGTGTTCTGGAAACATCCATAGAAAATACACAAAGAAGTGGACATAGCTGTGTTCAGCTAAATCTTAATCATAAAATATAGTGGTAGTTTTGGATCATAGTTTGTTGACCAAAAATTTAAACCAGTTTAGTCACATTGAACTTTCTATGTTGATGAAAATGTTGTATTCATGTTAAGTCATATGATGGAGATAAGCCTCATTTGACTTTAAAATATCTGAAATATGTCTAATGTAACTGAGGAACCAAATTTCAATTTTATTTCAATAATTTGAAAAATAAATGCACATAACCACATTTAATTAATGACTAACATCTTGAACAGTATAAGTTTAGATGCATATTAAACTGTAATGAAGAAATACTTTTATATTTTCTTACTAGAATAATTTTGTTTCTATTGAAAAAAATATTATCTTTTATTAAACTGGAGTATTTCAAATTAGTTACAATCATTTTTAATCTTGTAGTTCTAAACTTCTATGTACATTTATTAATTTATTTTTTTTAAAGGGAGAGGGACAGTGAGAGAGACAGAGAGAGAAGCAATTTTATTTAGTTTTTCACATGGCCTTCATTGCTCCAACACTTAGTTGTGTACGTGGTGCTGGGGTTTGAACCCAGGTCCTCGTGCTTGCCAGGCAAGCACCTACCGAAACCACTGAGCCACTGCTCCAGCCCCTGCTATTTACATTTAAAATACTGTCCATTAACTACAAAACACTTATTTCTTTTGTTCCTTTGTTTCTAAAAACTAAAGATGTTTATACTGTAAAATTATGTTTTGGTGGATAAAGGATGATTATAAAATATATTTTGTTACATATTTCAAATTGCCCGACTTCAACCAAAAAATCCAAATGAAATTATTTTAAACAACAACAAAATTCTAGAGTCTAGGAATTTCCATTTGAATTAATATAGGCATTAACCTTGTTTTCAAAGTTCCAAGATCTTTCCTTACCCACTTCTGGTATATTACTTGTAGGTAACTTTGCTCATGGTCTCAAGAGAAATACTGAAATACCAGGCATTATATGGAAACTAAAAGTATCTACTCAGAAAAGGGGTATCATATAATGAATTAGGGAGATCAATCCCAAGAATTTTTTCAATACACTTCTCCTTAGAATCAAATATATCTTTGCATGTTCTCACTTCCAAGAGAAATTGGACTCTTATGATTGAACTAGACTAGTTGTAATTCTGCCCTTAATTTGGGGCTGAATTCCATGTCCCTTGAATTCAATGGAAGCCAGAAACTTAAACAAAAGTTGAATTTTGTTAAGAAAGAAGTGAGGTAAAAAGTTTTGTTAATGATCAACCAGCATTATTTCCATAGCTAACTGTTTAGGAAGTTGAAAGACTTAGAAAAGGAAAAGATAAAAATGGTGTACTATGTAATAAAATTCAGTACAGAAAGAAGGATGGGGAATAAGTAATAACAGAGAAATAACTTACTTATTTTAATATGATTAGTGACTAGCATTAATTCATTTGATGTAATATAAGTTGACTTCAATAAATCAGTTGACACCATGTTTCAAAAATCTTACTAAGATATTAATTGAAATTGGCTTGGATATGAGCCCTGTCACATGGACTGAAACTGACTAACAGACCATAAACAAAAGCTAATGATAAGTGGCAATGCATTGAAGAGAAGCATGCAGTGTTTTCATTTAGAAAAATTAACATCTTTATGAATTTCATGAAAAATATGACTTTTAATCTTTGTAAATTATGATTGCTTTCCAAAGAAATTAAATTACAAGTAAATTATTTCAAATATTCTTACATCATCTGTTTTTATTACTTCTTTTTGTGTGTTTTAAGAAGCTAATAACAAAATATCATGCACATACATACACACACAATTTTTTTTTCCCAGAAAATGCCTATGGCAGTGAACTCCCCTAGAAGGCTAACATTTGGTGTTATTTATAGTTTAAAAGATATTTCCCTTATGTGGCATTTCTGCTGTGAGTATATTTGTCAACAACTTGGAATGAAGAGGTTATTTAAATCTGTCAATGCTCTGTTCTTGAGGTGCTTTCTTAAACTTACTTTTACATTTTTTTGAAATTCTGTTGCTGAATGTTGGTTCTATACAGACTGTATGTCTGCATGACCTTCATTATTCATTTAATTAGTTATGACAAAATCAATTTGAAAATCCGGGTGAAATATAATCTTTGAATTGTTGGTGATGTTAGGCAACTGGAGAAATTGTTTCTTGGATAAGTTCCTTTTTTAATTTAGTTAACAATTTTTCACATAGCACTTATTTGCCCAACACTGCTATAAAGACTTCACTATATCTCATATATGAATAGTTTTAAGAATTATATTGGGGCTGGAGGAGTGGCTCAGCAGTTTTGGTGCTTGCCTGGCATGCATATGAACCTGGGTTTGAACACCAGCACCACATACACAGCTAAGTGTTGGGGCAATGAAAACCACATGAAAACCTAAATAAAATTGATTCTCTCTCTCTCTCTCTCTCTCTATATATATATATATATATATATATATATAAAATTTTATGTAATTTTATGTTTATATATATATAAGATAAACTGAAATGTCCATGTTTATTGTGATTTTTACTCATAATATCTGGGACACAGAATCAATCTAGGGACCTATGGATGGATGAATGGGAAATAAAATGTTTTATGGCATATTATTCATCCATAAAGGAAAATGAAATCCTGTGCGGCAAAATGACTGGAACTAGAAGACAACATATTAAGTGAAATACGACAAACAGAAAAGCAAGTAGCGCATGTTTTCTGTTCTAAGTGGAAGTTTAAAATAAAAATTGAAATGAATGCAGAGTAGAAATTACTAGAGGTTGGGAAGATGGTAATGGTGGGTAAAGGGAGGCAGAATTTGATCAGTGCATGTTGCATGCATGTATTGAAATATGATACTGAACTCCATTCAAATATATGATTAAAATGTTTATCAAAAAGAAAATTAAAAATTATATTGATCTTTAATAACAAACACTATATTATTATTTAGAACAATTTTTGACTTTTATATTTTCCTGTTCTCTTCCTAAAACCTGCCATCAGGATTTCAATAGTCAGTCCTAAAACAGGTGGATAAAATATTAAAACCTCAGTGACAAAAAAGACAATTTGGACCCATCATACCAACCTGACAACCTTGGTATTTTTTATATTTGAGAGAAAAACTTTAACTTTCTTTTACTTACTATTATTTTAGAATTTTAGTTATATGCAAGAAAAAGTAATGAAAATTATACATAAATTTAGAAAGCAGTGCCTGTTTCAAACACACACACATGCATGAATGCACACAAATGGGAGGTGTTGGGAACTTAAACAGGTGGGACCTGGTGGAAGGAAGTTAGGTCACTATGGGCATGACCTTGACGGAGATACTGAGATTTTGGTCCTACATCCCTCTCTTATTCTCTCTCCGCTTCCCTGTTGCCCAAGGTAAGCAAATTTCTCTAAAATGCAGTATCATCATCATAGTCTCCCTTACCACATCCTCAAAGCAATGGGCCAATAAATAGCATACTGAGACTTTCAAAACCACAAGACAAAGTAAATTGTTCTTCTTTATAAGTTAATTACTGTTATAGTTACAACAACAACAACAACAACAAACTATCACTGTTGTTATAAAAAATAAGAAAAATCAGAAGCCACGGGTATAAATTCAGGTGTGGGTGTTTATTGGGATTTGCTGCAATCGGGCCAAATTCACCTGCACCACCATAATGAGGGCGGACATGGGAAGTGACACTGGGCAGGAGAAATGGTGGGCAGGGAAATTGGTGCTGCACCTTGGTGGGCAGCTGTATTTATAGTTTAGGGAAATGAGAGAAATTGATGGGGTTGGCCCTTCAGAGATTGGCTGGTGGATCCATCAATCATCAGGTGTTTGTCTGCCAGCATCTTGACTGGTTGTTCTTTTCTCAGGCAAGTTGCCCTATGCCCTGCCCCTTAGCCAGCCAGGATGGCCTCCTGTCTTGGGTGAAGCCATGCCTCCAGTCAACCTAACAGTTATCATATCTGAATTACATGTCTAAAGAAAAAAAGAAAAAGTGGACCCATCCTGCCAATTCTTAACCCTTTAAATAGCCATTGCAATGCCTTAAAAATGCTTTGCAATTAGTAAGTTTAACTTGATCTCACAGTCATGCATAAAGGAGGTTTCCAAGGTGGTCTTCTGCTCAGTAGGCAACTCCTTAGCAAACAACCAAAGCAGTCAGTCTCTCTAGAAGAGTATTCTGTTGCAAAGAAATGGTGGCTGAAACCACACAGAGGATTGACTGAAAAGAAGAGCATGCAACATAGTTGCTATTCATTTAAGAGAAGGTGTTATACTAAGTATACACTTGATCGTGTGTGTTGGAGAAAAATAACATTTGTTTTCATGATTTGCCTATGCCTAAATTATCAGATTCTAAATAACAGCAAAAAAATCATGGTCAATTACACTGCAGACTTGAAACATATTGAATGTCAAATGGAACTTAAACATCTCTTGTGTATGCTCAGAAATCCTCTTGTAATCTTAAGAGTGATGAGTGAACACATAACCTACTGTACAAACATCACCCTATAAGACAAAGACAACCACTTTAGTATGGTCCTGGTGGACACTCTGCATGTCTGTCTCAGTCAATTTAATGTTAGAGCACATTATTTATTCTCCCACTAACTTAAAGTCATATGTTGAACATCATTGCACATGCTAATGGAGTAAATAACAAATAATAATTTTAAAAATAAAAGTCTTATGTAGTCATTTTGTTTTTGCTTTAATGTTTGTGTTTTATGTTTGTTTTGTTTAGTTGTAGCTTCCTTTGTTTTATTCTAAGATGTTATCCTCTTTACTTGGGGAATTTGAATACACATAAAACACATTTATGAGCAAAGCTAATGCCACCTAGGGGCT
>PVKS010028036.1:0-26494 GCA_004027875.1 Aplodontia rufa
AACCCTAGCACCATGTACACAGCAAAGTGTCGGAGGAACGTAAGTCACATGAAAACCTAAATAAAAATTGCTTCTCTTTCTCTCACTGTCCCTCTTTCTTTAAAAAAGAAAGAAAAGAAAAAAATAAAAAGAATGTGTCTTAGGACTAGTGTGGCTCCTTTATCCAGGTGACAAAGTATAAGAACTGAATGTGACAGCATTTTCTTTTTTTTTAATTAGATGAATATGGCGATAGTATTTTCTAAAACACCATGCCTATTATCTAGTTTAATTGCATCCCATTCATTTAATTTTGATTTTACAGCATGCGCCTTAGGAGTTTTGTTAAGGAAGAAGCTGCCGACTCCTATAAGGTGTAGTGTTGACCCGACTTCTTTTTCTAGTAAATTTAAAGTTGTAGGCTTAATATCCAGATCTTTGATCCATTTTGATTTAATTTTTGTGCAGGGCAAAAGATGAGGATTCAGCTTCAGTTGTCTACAAATGGCAGTCCAGTTTGTCCAACACCATTTGTTGATCAGGCTATCTTTCTTCCACACTATACTTTTGCCCTCTTTATCAAATATCAAATAGTTAAAGATATGGGGGTTTGTCTCAGGATCTTCTATTCGGTTCCACTGGTCTTCGGTTCTGTTTTGATACCAATACCATGCTGTTTTTGCTACTACAGCTCTGTAATATAATTTCAGGTCAGGGATTGAGATACCCCCTACTTCTTCCTTTCTATAGAGTAGTGTTTTGGCTAGTCTGGTCTCCTGTTGTTCCATATGAACTTGAGAATTGCTTTATCTATATCTCTGAAAAATGCCATAGGTATCTTGATAGGGATTGCATTGAATCTGTACAGGGCTTTGGGTAGAATGGCCATCTTTATTATATTGATTCTGCCTAACCATGAGCATGGAATGTTTTTCCATCTGCTCAGGTCTTCTGTAATTTCTTTTTTTAGTGTTTGATAATTTTCTTTGAATAGTTCTTTAATATCCTTTGTAAGGTTAATGCCCAAGTATTTCATCCTTTTGGAAATGATGGTGAATGGGAGAGATTTTCTGATTTCTTCTTCTGCGGATTTGTTACCATGCCTATTATCTAAAGAGAGACACAATCACTTACAGGAAACCTGAAAAATAAGATCTCAGGAGTACACATTCTACAAACTAGGACATCAGCTTTTATTATAAATGAGTGTTTCCAGGCTAGGAGTAGCCTTGTGTGTGCAAGGCCCTGGGTTCCATCCCCAGCACCAAATAAATAAAAGAATATTTCCTTTTACTAACTGATTCAGGGTAAATTCCATTTAGTTTGATCCCCCCATTTCTTTACAATGTAAATCCAAAATGCCAAAATGCAACATTTTTCAGGATTTCATACGCAATGTAAAACAATGGATGGAAGTGTTTTCCTTGGTACATGAGGAGATCCCTGTTTTCAAAGGCAGTTGTGTTTTTTGAAGGCGTGGATCAAGAGGTCAAATTAAGTAAAGCTGAGAAATTCTCATCTCTGAAAATTTTCTCACAGAGACTTTCCCAACCTCATAATGAAGACTGAAGATAAAGTTGCCCTTGAGGCTTGTAGCCTGCTCCATTCCCTAGACAGCACATAGATAAAGGGCAGAAAGATCGACACTGGAGAAGTGTTTGGGATTCTTACGGGATTCTTACAGGATTCTTTTGGGATTCTTATGGAAGACGTCTTCCATTTTAGGCTGGTTTTTAGAAAGAGCAGAATTCCAGAACACTGAGGGACCTCAGAAACAAATCAAATCTTCTTTTGCAGATTATACAACCATCATCTCTGGGGGTTTGGTTTGCTAAACATTTGGCAATTGGTGTGAGAGACCAGACTTCAGCCCAGCTCTGCTGATGCTCCTCTGGCCCACTCTGCTTCATGCGTCAGCATTCAGATAAAACTCTCAATTGACCTAATTTCCATGGTTCAAAGGCTTTGTGCAACACAAACAGATTTCACTGATTTGAAATTTTATACATATTTTCCTTAGAAATAGGATGTATGATAAATAGGTCCCTGGGTCAGCCCCAAATACCTAACAGATACACAAAAGTATAATATGCTAAACCAAAAACAAAAGCCGTTTCTAACCTAACACCCCAGAACAGAATTTATCATTTCAACTTGAAAATCCAGGAATGACGGAATGACAGATAGCTACACTCCATTGTGGGTACTAAGAGTTCCAAATCACTGCTGATCATCAAGGAGGCGGAGAGCTAAGTTCTGTATGAGTGAAGAGTGGGGGAGCCCAGGCTAACCCAGGGGGCCTTTCTGTACTCCAGGGCTGATTGTATGCATTTTCTTTCTTCCAGGAACATCAGGATATGGGCCACTGACTGTCATCTTTTCTTCTGTCACCATCAAGGGTGCTAGAACAGTGTCTTTCTCCTTTCCACTCTGCTCTTGCCCTCAACATAGTTTATACACATAAACTATATATATATTAGAAGGGATTGAACCCAGGGTGCTTTACTGAGCCACGTGCTCAGCTCTTTTAATTTTTTTTTTTTTTTGAGACAGGATCTTGCTAAATTGGTTAGGGCCTCGCTAAGTTGCTGAGGCTGCTTTTGAACTTGCAGTCCTCCTGCCTCAGTCTCCCAAGCCACTTAGATTACAGGCATGCACCACCAGGCGCACCTCAACATAGTCTTTATGCTTAAACTGCCTGTGTATCTTTCTATCCTTAAAACAAACACTTCTGGGGTGGGAGCGGTGGCTCAGCAGTTATGGTGCTTGCCCAGCATGCACAAGTACGTGGGTCCAAACCCCAGCACCCACGTACACAACTAAGTGTCAGAGCAACAAAAGCCATGTGAAAAACTCAATAAAAATTGATTCTCTCTCTCTCTGTCCTTCTCTCTTTAAAAAAAAAAACTCTTTTTGAGCAGGTTGTGTGTGTGTGTGTGTGTGTGTGTATTCAGTGATTTATGATTACCATCAGTAATGAAGAAAAAGTAAATATGGCTCTATTCTATGCTCCTTCAGCCCAGGCCCTTCTTGTATTTCCTTCAGACCCTGGTAAATTCCCCCAGGAAGATACAGACTTGGAATCCTACAGCTAGATTCACTCTGGTTTAAACACATTTAGAAGTAGGATTTCTCCAGCACGCTCACTGGGTTGGAGTGAACTTTGAGTCGAATGACAGGAAATGGCATTAGGGTGCTGCTAATGGTAGAGTGCTTAAGTAGCCATATGAGAAGCCCTGAGTTTGATCCCCAGCACTGCAAAGAGAAAAAGTACGAAAGAAGGAAAGACTAGTTTTCAGGGGTTGAAGAGGAAAAATTGCAGAGTTAAGGACCTGGAAAGAAGCCCCAGAGAGAAGGAAGATGTGCATCTCTGGCTGCAGAGCTCACCATGAGCCACTGCTCCCAGGTGGCTTGTGTGTTATCTATTTATGCACGCATGTGATGGGGCCTGTCATTGTGCTTTCTTGTGCTAATGTCATTTTACCATGAACCGGGTTATAAATTACTGTAAGAAAAGTTCATGAGTTGTCAGCTCAGAGTGCACACAAGGACACTTCTGAGTGCTTGGAAACTTGCAAGCCACCTCAACGCCATTCCCTTCTTCAGTGGCAGCAGGTAATGAAGAGTATGTCACTCTGCCAAAATCCGAGGAGGTCATCAACAGCCAGGGACAGTCTTTTTTCCTCACTCATTGCACTTTTGGGTTTGGTTCCTCCATTCTTTCTTTTGAAGTGGGCATTTAATTAAAAGTGTCTATGGAAGAAGCATTAACATCAGATTGCCCACCTCCTGAAACTGCGCCCACCAATTTGCACAGCGGACCAGCTAGGCAAACGTGTAGTCCAGTGAAGCACTCTTTTGATCAGGATCACAATACCTTTTCCACACAAGAACCTGTTTCCGAAGCCACCCATCAAGGGAAGCTGCTGGATCGTGTCCAAAGAGCACATTTCAAAAGTGTTTGGTATTCCTTGAAAAAGTCCCACCGACATTATTCCACAGAGATACTCCAGAATGGTCTGCGGTGTCACACTGAGAGATAAACAGAATGGTTGTCAAGGCAGAAGGCCTTGGGGAAGTGGAACCAGTACACAAATCACAACTCCAGAATTCAAGAGGCAAAGGACTCTTGAATGGTGGAATGATAGTAGAAACGGATTCCTAAAGCATTGCAGAGTTTCCATTCAACTGTTGAGAAAGGACCAAGGAGTGACTTACTAAAATTCTTTTCACAAATGACAAGATATTAAGTGAACGAGAGTAGACAACCTCACACCATCCTCTCTGATTGAGGAAATGGAGGAAGTTAAGGAGACAAACACAAGTACTTTGAAGTCTGGTGACTGAAGAACAGGCAAACTTATGGCCAAAGACTCTGGAAACTTCTTTGTCCATCTCAAAATCTAGTCTTGATTCCTACTTTATAGCAGTTTCCACGTAGTTCACACTGGCTTCAAGACTCACGGGCTTCTCTCTAGATCCTGTTATTTTATGACCACATATTTTAATAATTTGAGTCTTCGCAACACATTTTAATTATAACAGTGTTCTTAATTCAATGCCTCAGAAAAGACCTTCAAATTCTTCTGGCTACGTTCATAAACAGTCTGACACGTGATTCCAACATATCTCATTAGAGAGAGAACCCCAGCACCCATGTACACAACAACTTAAGTGTCAGAGCAACGAAAGCCATGTGAAAAACTCAATAAAAATGGATTATCTCTCTCTCCTCTCTCTCACTATCCTTCTCTCTTAAGAGACACTTAGTTGTTGTGTATGTGGTGCTGGGGTTCGAACCCATGTACTTGGGCATTCCAGGCAAGCGCCGTAACCGCTGAGCCACCACTCCAGCCCCTGTCCCTCTCTCTTAAAAAAAAAAAAATTCATACACTGGAGGCCTAACTCCGGGTATCTCAGAATGTGACTTATTTGAAGACAGGACCTTTGAAGAGGTAAGTAAGATGAAATGAGGTCATTGGGGTGGACTTTAATCCAATATGACTGATGTTCTATAAGAGGAGGAGATTCGCATACAGACAACACAGACAGACAGAGGATCACATGAGGACAGGGAGAAGGCACCATCTGCAAGCCCAGGAGAAAGACCTCAGTCAACACCTTGATCTTGGACTCACCGTCTCCAGAAGCCTGAGACAGTCAGTGCCTGCCATGGAAGCCCCCCGGTCTGTGGTGCTCTCCCACAGTAGCAGGGACGAATCAGCCAAAATGCTTCTGCTACCTTTCACTCTCCCCCCTCTGCCATTTTTGACCATCTGTTTCAATTTTTGTCACTTTCCCTTCACGTCCTTGGAGCCCCCCTCTCCATCTCCTCCAATCTTCTGCCCTGCTTCTTTATCTTTCAAATGAGTTTCCCCTGTCCTCCCACACAGAGGCGGAGCCTTGGGAGAGTGAGAGGGAGAGAAGGCACCTTGCACCCAGCATCCACAGGTCTGGTGAGAGGCAGACCCAATCTCCCCAGGGTCATAAGTACATCTGCTTTGCAATGGTCTAATGCAAACCACTGGACACTGTTGAATGTGCCTCTCTCTTTCTGGGAGACCTTGATCAGTCACTCAGTATCTTTGAGCTTCTATTTTCTCACACATTAAAAAAATAAACTGGTAATATGAATTCTTGCATGGTTGTTGTGAAGTTCAACTAAGATAATGCATTGGAAAATATTGTATATCCTCATTACCATAGCTCAATATTTCCACCAGTTTAAGTACTACCAAGCATTTCACAGTATGGTATTGTGGGAGAAAAAAATCAGCAAATAAATGAAACTTTTGTTGCTCTGAATAGCAGACATCAAAGAATTATTTCTACTCTAAATTTCATTGGCCTGATAAACATTACTTTTGATTCCCCTTCAGTTAATATTTATGAAAAGTGCTGCACTTGGTACCGAGAAGAGAATTCTAAAAGTAAAACACTTTGCCTTCTGGAATCCTGCAATGTATTTGAAAAAATGAAATTTTGGCAGGGCATAGTGATGTATGCCTGTAATCCCAGGAGCTTAGGAGGCTGAGGCAGGAGGATCGCAAGTTGAAAGCCAGCCTCAGCAACTTAGCAAGGCTCTAAGTAAATAAATGAGACCCTGTCTCAAAAAAACAAAAAAAGGATGGAAATGGGGCTTAGTGGTTAAGTGTCCCTGGGTTCAATTCTGGTACCAAGAAGAGAAAAAATAAATAACAATGAAAATACTTTAAAAATTAATTTTAAAAGGTTTTCAGGAATGGATAGGGTACACATAGTCAAATCTCAGTGCAAAAATTTTTTTTTTAAAAAGAGAGAGGGACAGGGAGAGAGACAGAAAAAGACAAAAACAACTTTATTTAGTTTTTCACATGACTTTAGTTGTTCCAACACTTAGTTGTGTACGTGGTGCTGGGGTTCGAACCCGGGTCCTCGTGCTTGCCAGGCAAGCGCCGAAACTGCTGAGCCACCGCTCCAGCACCTCAGTGCAAATCTTGCCAGGTAAATTCTTCAAATTTCTAGGTCACTGTCCTGATGCAATTTCTGCTCACCTCTCTAAAGTCAGCGTGACTAGAAGCTAACAAATATGACTAAAAATCAGCAAAGGTAAACACCTGAATGATGACTAAGCAGTATATTTCTCTCTCTTTAAAGAGAGGACAGTGAGAGAGAGAGAGAGAAGCAATTTTTATTTAGTTTTTCATGTGATTTTCATTCCTCAGACATTTCATTGTGTACGTGGTGCTGGGGTTTGAACTCGCATACTCATGCATGCCGGGCAAGCACTGTAACTGCCGAGCCACTGCCCCAGCCCCAATATATTTCTCTTTAAAAGAATCTAATGCTTAGTAATTTATAAATGTAATGCTTTGAAACAAATGCATCTAAATGTTCTTAAAACATAATTCGAAGAATGAATTTTTTATTTTCTCTTTAACGTCTCAGGAATTGCTAGCGAAAAGGTTGCTGACCATTAATAGAAATACTACATACATTCTTTAGAAATGCAGTTGATATCCTACTATAGTAATATCTGACTTTAGAAACATTTCAATCGGAAGAAATTTCAATAGGCCTGGAGAGGTGGCTCAGTGGTAGAGCTGTTGTCTGGCGTAGATGAGGACCTAGGTTCGATCCCCAGGCCCACATACACTTAACTGAGTGGAGGAGAAACAAAAGCAGATGAAAAAATAAAATTTACAAAATTTAAAAAAGAAAGCTGCATTTTTTTTAATATTCACATTAAATTCAAAATTTAAAAATATAAATAGAAAAAAGGGCTGGGGATGATGTGGCTCAGTGATTGAGCATCTGGATTCAATACATAGTACCAAAAAAAAAAAATGTATCATAGTAGATTGTAATTACTTGCCAGCCTTTCCTTCACCCTAAACTAGGATTGTTCCTATTTCAACTTTCTAGGTCTATCTCACCATTTATCACTTTTCTCTTGAGTCTGACACTGTATACAGAACATAGAAGATTTCTGTGAATTTATTGTGAATTGATAAACTTATAAGTAGCTCATAGATTAAAAAAAAATAGAGGCAGAGAAAGAAATTAATCAGTAATCCTAGCTGCTCTGGAGGCTGAGGTGGGAGAATCCCAACTTTAGGGTAAGCCTGGGCAACTTAGGGAGACTCTGTCTCAAACAAAACTAAATAGGGCTTACTCCCTGCTGTATGAGCTTTTCTCTTGCAAAGATTTTGTGAAACATATGTGAAAGACTAAAGGCCAATTTGTTCTCATGGATACAACCTGGGTTCCGTATTTCATTATTTTTAAATGATAATCATTAAGGAATGTTTGCCAGTAAATGCTACCTTGAAAACAAGGAAGCAGATTGTCTTTTTAACGGTAGAAAGTGTCATCTCTTTATCCCTTCCGCGAGACCACAATTCGAACGATTTCAAGCGCACTGAATCACGGCTTTAAGCCAGCGGTAGCCTGCGTGCCTGATTCCCCAGCCGTGGAACAAGTGGCTGCCAACAGACTGAGTCAACGTGCAGGGAGACGAGCTGCTAAGGAAACCTCAGACCGTCGGCTCTTCCTGGGCAGAGAGGCGACGCGAGATGCCCGGAACCCGCGCTCTCGCCCCCACCGTCGCTTGGCAACCGGGGCACGCCGCAGCTCGGCCCCGCCCCCGCTGCCATGGCAACGCAGCCGCGCGGCAGTGCAGGCTTTGTGTCCAGCCAGACCCGCGCTGCGCTGCGCTGCGCTGCGCGCTCGCCCCCCTGCACCTGCTGCGGCCACGGCAACTTTTCAAACCTCCACCACACCGACTGCTTTTCCTGGTAGCCTGTCCAAATCCCCCGAGACTCCTTTCCTTCCATCCTGGTTTCAGGAAAAAATAAATGTTCGACGACACAGGATGCTGGCCACATGCTGTTTGGTTAGTCCCTTTCCCAAAAGTGCGAGAAGGGTGACAGCACGCAAAGAAATACCACGTACCTTTCTCAGCAGTCCTCCCACGTTAGCTGGGGGTCCTAGGAGGGAACTATCAATCCCGCGCCGAGTCCAAAGTGGGCGGGAAGTTACCGTGCACCAGAGGCGCAGAAACTTGGTCCCCAGGGCGCGCCACCGCGAGAGCCCCAAGCTCTCTTCATCTGCACGACAAAGACAGGCACCTTCTCGCCACCTGGTCCCGAATCCTTTAATCCGTCCGACTGTTGCCTTGCTGGCCGGAGTTCAGATTGGCTCTGGAGGGCTGTGCAGATGCCACATTTCGCTGGAGATGAAGGGTTCCGCCGGGGTCCTTCTCAGTCGCGAGCTCGGCTTCCAGGACCCGGGGCTGGGCTATTGTTTGTTTTTCTTTAAAGGACGCGCTGGAGGGTGGGGGCGGCGGACTGGCGCCGTAGCCAGCGGACTCACGTCGCATTTCTTGCAGGGTTTTTCCTCTCATCCTTCCTTCCAGCCCCTTGCTGTTGAATATTCATTAGAAGGCGGAGTCGCTTCCATCACTTTTGAATCCTACAAGGTTGAAGGAGCGGCGGGAAAGAAAGAACTGGGAAGATTTGGATTAGAAGAAAACACTAAGGAAAGAATGGGGTAGGGAACGTACTGGTTGTAACAAACAAGCAAATATAGGACTTTTATTCACAATTTATCTTCCCACTCCCAGGCGGTAAAGACAGACAGACACACACACCATTTCTGAATGTCTGAAATGAGCAAAGGAAATTTCAAGGAAGTTCTAATTAAGCCAGTTGGTCCTAATTATGGCATTAGATTCAAATTGGGGGATTTGAGGAGGGAGGATTCTAACCATGATTTGAACTATGAGCTCCTCCTATATGAAGTTGTTAAAAATACATATATACAGACCTCACTAACTGCATTGATTCCAATAAATTTCACCATAACTAACTAGTCCTCTCCCTTCTAATGCTGTGCAACCCTCCACCATTCCCATAGAACCCTGTCTTTTTGATGTAGAAACGGTCAGGTTGTTACTGAAAACTGAAATCTCAGAAAATAAAAGTAAATAATGGAATAAAAATGACATGCCTAAGGAAGTTTGTGTGGGGGACAGGAAAGAGATTGAGAAGCATTAAAAGCCACTGATGCTGAGCTCTTTTCCCAAGTCACATCAAAGTAGCCCTCCAGGATGGTTTCTCTGTCCTCCATGAGAATCGCCACTGAATTATCACTTGAGGGTCATAGGTGGTGACCTGAGAAACGCGATTTGAAGAAGTGGAAAGTCTCTTCAACCAAACACTACAGCTTGCTACGATGCTTTCCCCACCAGATTTACTCCTCTAAGTCAATATCCTAAAGAAAAGTCCAGTCAAGGTACAAGTTTGCTACCTGGAAGAGCTGATTCATACTCATCATGATTCATACTTCCTCACTACTTGTCCAGGTTCAGCAGGGATCTGACCTGAGGAGAAAAAACACAGGCTGGAGACCAGAAACAGTCTTTCTTTATCCAAGCTTTACATCTCTCTTTCATATACATATAATAAATGTCTTAGTCCATTTGTCCATTTGTGCTGCTACGACAAAATGCCTGACATTGGGTGATTAGTCGATGAAGCTCAGGAGTTCAGACAAGTCAAGGCAACGCTGCAAGACTCTATTTCAAAACAAACATGGACAGCAATTTCTCACAGTTCTGGAAGCTGGGAAGTTCAAGATCGAGGCAAAGGCAGGTTCGGCTTCTGGCAAGAGCTCATTCCCCGAAGGAGCAGGGACACCACCACATCCAGCAGAAAAGTGCGAGAGCTCTGGACTGCTGGTTGGAGCCTCTTCTTTAAGGGCCTTCACCCGGCCCCATCGAGGCCTCTCTCCTTCCTCCTAGGGGAGCGCATTAGCTGGTACATTGTCACACCTGGATTTCGGAGGCACACGTTTGACCAATAGCAATGAGAAGCCTCCACATGCGCCTTTTGAAGGATCTGGAGTAATTGGCAGGTGATACCAATGCGAAATGTCTGAAGGCCACGTCCACACCCTGTTTTTCAAGCTTAACAACACACAATCTAGCAGCCCTTCTTAAAGGAGCTTATGCAAACAGCAACAAGATCACTCTAGGGCAGCTGATGAAAATGAAGTGAAGGTCAGACCCCAACCACTACTTACAAACTATAGAAACCCATTCATTCCACAAAACCTTGCAAATGCCTATTATACAGATGTCAGGAACTCTGAAAACAACTTACAATCACACAGCCCAGGTCTCTGCCTCAGGAGAGCTTACCTTACAGAGAGGGAGAGAATGCAAACGAATAAATAAATAATTATGATCATTGCTATAAAGAAAAAATGGAACTGTTTGGAGAGACAGGCACTTGATATCCCTTGATGAGACTAAGTCCAGATTGTCTAGGTGGGTTTTAGGTCCAAATCTACTGTCCCATCTGGGTGACCTTAGAAAGGTGGCTGCCCCTTCTCCTCTGGGGTTCTGCTTCCTTATTATCAAAGAAACCAGGCTACATTTTTTTCTTTTTTTTTTTTTTAAGAGAGAGACAGTGAGAGAGAGAAACAACTTTATTTAGTTTTTCACATGGCCTTAGTTGCTCCAACACTCAGTTGTGTACGTGGTGCTGGGGTTTGAACCCAGGTCCTCGTGCTTGCCAGGCAAGCACCGGTGAGCCACCGCTCCAGCCCCCAGACTACATTTTTAAGTGGTGTTTTAGTTAGCTTTTTCACTGCTGAGACCAAAAGACCTTGGCAAGAACAATTTTAAGGAGGAAAAATTGATTTTAGGGACTCACAGTTTGAGAAGTCTCAGTCCATAGAAAGCTGGCTCCATTCTTTGGGGCTTGAAGTGAGGCAGAAAGTCATGGTGGAAGAGTGTGGTGGGAAAAAGTGGCTCAGGACATTACACCAGGAAGTAGAGAGCCTTCGTTCAGCACAAAAAATGTATACCCCAGAAGTATGCCCCCAATGATCCACCTCCTCCAACCGCATCTACCTTCCAGAGTCACCGCTCAATTAATCCCCAATTAATGTATTAATTAGATTAAGGCTCTCATAACCCAATCATTTTACCTCTAAACCTTCTTGTATTGTCTCAAACTTGAGCTTTTGAGGGACACCTTATATCTAAACACTACCAAGTAGTTTTTGGAGTATGCAGGGAAAGGTATAACACTGATTCCATGCATAAGGTTTACAGGGGCCCACAGTATAGCCCAATGGTCAGTGCATGTGTGTAATGTCAGCTTGGCTCTAAATTCATTAGTTGGGTATCTTTATCCATTTTCTGTTGCTAATAACACTATCACAGATGGATAAGCTATAAACAAAAGGGGTTTATTTTGATTCTGATACTGCTCCAAGGTCTATGAGCTATATACCTAATAATGGCTTCTTGCTTGCAGGGTCCTGAGGTAGCAAGGGTATCACATGGTGAGAGACAGGGAGCATGGGAGACCTGCCCAAACCAGCTTTTATAGCAGACTCTCTTGAGATAATCCATTAACCCATTAACCCATTAATCCCATGTATGGATTGATCCATTCATGAGGTCAGAGCCTTAATTACCTTTTAAAGGTTCCACCTGGCCCCATCTCTTAATATCTCGTAATGGAGATTAAATTTCAACATGAGTTTGGAGGGGATAAACCTGTAGCAGTATCCTCCAAAAGTGTTGCTTACTGGATCTTGGGGATTGACTTTGCTTTCCAATTGTTACCACTCATCCGTAATTCTTCCCCTGAAAAGGGTGCGAAGAGAGGCTAATGTCCACCAAGGCGCCAGGCTGGCCCTCTGCGTGCATTATGTCATTGTTAGAGCTAGTGCCATAAAGGGATCTGGGAGGCTGATTTCCTTGCCAACAATATACAGCGCATCACACAATGGAGTGAAGATTCAAATGCTTCTCTCGCAATGCCCTGCTGTTTCTTCCAGCTACAGCCTCCCTCAGGGTAGGTACTATGTTTGGCAGCAACAGACCATGAAAGAGTCCTGTTGTTTGCTGCCTCTTTAATAATAGAAGGGTCCTAAGGACATAGTGTCCTTCTTTTATACAAAAGCAAGAAGGAAGTATGTCTTATAGCTGCCTAGTTCCAGCCCAATATCTCCTGGGTTACTCCAAGGTCAAAGCAGTGAGCCAGAGAGAGTGTTCACAGAGCCGCTTGCTTCCTTGCCCCAGGCCCTTGATTGGGTTGGCTGGGGAGAGACACACCCCTGGTTGCTGAGCCCAGACTGCCCGCTGGGCACTGGGAATTAAAGCTGAGGAGGAACTGCCCTCCCACCTCCCTGGCAAGCTGCTCTAGCTGGTCCTTGAGCAAAGCGCCCCCTGGAGGCTGCATCCCCACATAGCAGCAACATTCCCTTTTCCTCCTGACTAAAATAAGAACTTGGAAAGAAGCCAAATATCATTATACCTAGCATTGTCTGATTTCAATGCCTAGAAATAGCTCTTTCTGAATAGACCCCAGCAGTAGTCATCATCAAATATTCCAAGGTTCCAAAGGCAATTTTTAGAGCAATCCATAAAATGCCTAACAGTAGTTAGGCATCAAACATGTTGCAGGAATAGAAAAATGAAATGGTAGGGCCATGAAAAGAAGGGCAGAGAACAGGTTGGAAGGTAAAATTGCCCAGGCTTAAGATTGGGCTGAAATAAATCTGTTCGAATCTAAAAATAAAGTTCTTTAAGCTTTCTCTTAGATTGAGGAAGAATTTAATTTGTAGTCTTGTTTTCTAGTCTTGATACGATTCTGGTTCACTCCTCCAAGGATCTCTATATACTAAATTCTATGGGGAGATGTTATTTAAGGCATGTTATTTCAGCTACACATATTGTAATTCACTTTTACTTTAAAATTGTGGACATGTTGATGCTACCTGCTAACTATATCCTTGTAAATATGCTGTAGTTATATTTAAATCGTATTTTGGTCCAGAAAGAATTTTAGATGGCATATATTAATACCTACAATCTAATAACCAGAAAGAGAATTAAAATAGACAGCTGAGGAAAATAACTCACAGGGGAAATAAGTATGGGAAAGTTGAATAGGCATTCATATATGTAAATTCATATATTTACATCTTTTTCCATCAAGGCACTTTAAGAACTCTGAAAGTGATTTATAAATATCTTCAGAAGAGATTTACATTTTTGAAAGGAGATTTATTTGGGAAACATAAAACATGACAGATACTTCCTAGGCCACTTTACACAATAAAATTGGTAATAAATAATAGTATACATGTTTTGGGAAGTATAAACAAGTATACTGATGAAAATCACATTGATATATACAGTTATGAACAGATGAAAGGTATTCATAAAGAAATAGGTGAAAAGGTGGAATGTATAAATGTGTATCAGAATGATTGGTAAATGTGTGCACCCTAATTTATAATTGTGATCTTGTGAAATGCCCTGATGGACAATGTAAATGCTTTGATGAGTTGGATCAAAAACCTTGATTGAGGGCTGGAGCGGTGGCTCAGCAATTATGGCACTTGCCCAGCATGCACAAGTACTCGGGTTCAAACCCCAGCACCACATACACAACTAAGTGTCAGAGCAACGAAATTCATGTGAAAAACTCAGTAAAAAATTTATTCCCTCTCCCTCTCTTTTTTTCTCTCTCTTCCTCTCTCACTGTCCTGCTCTCTTAAAAAGGTAACAATGGAAAAAATATTTTAAAAAAACCAAAACCTTGATTGATCACCTCTACATATAGATTCACCCAAAGAGCTGAGATAGCAAGAAATTTTATCTTTCACAAATACAAATGCACAGAAGGAACACCTCTTCATTTATTGAGGAACTGTCAACATTTTTACATAGACACACGAGCCTTGCGAACAAAGTTGGCATGGTGATGATGCACTTTTTGTGGAACTGAATTTGCAAAAAAATTCATACAATTAATTCAAATTCTCTAAAAGTCTTTACATGATTTATACTTTCAATATTGGAAGTGATGCAAAGATGAAGTGCGTAGTACAATGAATAATGAAAAATAATGCAGACATATTAATAGTGTGGTACATTACATATTTTCAAAAAGTGATTCAAGTTCATTAATAAAATTTATTGGAGATCCTACTAGGAGGTCAGGCATTGTTGTTAGGAATAAAATGAAGCAAGGGGCATCTATCTTTCATGGAGATTGATACTCAGAGGAAAGAGGTGGAGATCAGGCTCAGGCTCAGACAGTCCTACAAATAAATATATTGCTACAATGTACGATGAGCATCATAAAGAAGAATTTCAGCTTGTAAAAGGATTGTAAGACAAAAGAGCTGAGCCACATATTAAACATCCTATTTGTAAAATGTCTTAATAAATTGCTTTATATATCATTTTTCAGCATATTTATGCCAATAAATTGACATCTATGTACATATAGATATAAAAATAACTAAGTACCTAATGTCATTTGGAAAATATGTTTGAACTGACTTCTCATGACCAGGCTTTATCTTAATGACAATGTACAGAATAAAAATATACTCAGATAAATTATTCTGGTCCTGATCATAAGCCCAAAAACATGACCAAATATATCCATTTATTTTCCTCCCTGGGGATTGTGATTTTTGGCTTTCAAGATTTCAACATTTGGTAAACGGAGAAAAGCTGAAAACATTTCCATTAAATTCAGTAACAAGACAAGGCTGCCCACTCTCACCACTCCTATTTAATATAGTCCAAAAGCAATCAGGACTATATTAATACAATTAATACTATATATATTTAATATACATAATTAATATTATATTTCTCTGAAGCTAGAGCAATCAGGCAAGAAAAGGAAATCAAAGGGAAATGGATAGGAAGAAAAGAAGTCAAACTATCTCTGTTTGCTAACAATATGATCCTATATCTAGAGGATCCAAAAAACTCTACCAGTAGACTTCTAGAGCTTACAAATGAATTTAGCAAAGTAGCAGAATACGAGATCGATATCTAAATCCATAGCTTTCCTATACTCCAACAGTGATTTAACCAAGAAAGAAATCAGAAAAACTCTCCATTCACAATAACCTAAGGGAAAAAAAATCTTAGTGATTAACCTCACCAAGGAAGCAAAAGACCTCTACAATGAAAATTTTAGAACATTGAAGAAAGAAATTGAAGAAGACCTGAGAAGATGGAAAGACATCCTGTGTTCTCGGATGGGCAGAATTAATATAGTCAAAATGGCTATTCTGCCAAAAATGCAATCCCCATCAAGATACCAATGACATTCTTCACAGAAATAGAAAAAACAGTTCTTAGATTCATTTGAAGAATAAAAGACCCAGAATAGCGAAAGCAATACTTAGCCAAAAAAGAAAAAAGACAAAGCAGGAAGCATCGCAATATCTGATCTGAAATTATGTTACAGAGCTGTAGTAATCAAAACAGCACAGTATTAATATCAAAACAGGTATGAAGACGAATGGAGCAGAAGACGCAGAGACAAATCCACAAATCTATAGCCATCTGATATTTGACAAATGTGGCAAAAATGTATCTTGGAGAAAAGACACCCTTTTCAATAATTGGTTTTGGGAAAGGTGGACTGCTATGTGCAGAAACATGAAATCAGATCCTTAGTGCCAACACACAATCATATAGGAGCTGGCTCCGATTTCCTTGACAAGACCCCCAAAGTTCAAGAAATAAAACCAAGAATCAATAAATGGGATGCCATTAAACTAAAAAGCTTCTGCACAGTTAAGGAATCAAGACTGTAAAGAGAGAACCTACAGAATGGGAGAAAATCATGGCCAGCCATGCCTCTTACAGGGGACTAATATCAGAATATACAAAGAACTCAAGAATCTTAATACCAAAAAAAAAAAAAACCGAAAAGCAAAAATAAATAACCCAATAAATAAAAGAACTAAATAGAAACGTCTAATAGAAGAAACACAAAAGGTCGATAGATATATGAAAAACTGTTCAACAGCTCTAGCAATCAGGAAAATGCAAATCAAAACTACATTAAGATTTTATCTCACTCCAATCAGAATGGCAAAGATCAAGAATACAAACATAACAGATGCTGGGTAGGTGTGGCGATATTGGAACTCTCCTGCATTGTTGCTGGGACTGCAGACTAGTACAACCATTCTGGAAAGCAGTATGGAGAATCCTCAAAAAATTAGGGATGGAACCACTATATGACCCAGCTATCGCACTCCTGGGTATTTTTTCAGAAGATGTAAAATTGGCATACTACAGCAACACAGCCACACCCATCAATGCTATAGTAGCCCAATAGCTAAATAATAAAATATACTCAGATGTCCATCATTACATGAATGGATTAAGAAACTGTGAGGAGGGAATTAGGGAAAAGGGAAGGAAATAGAGGAGATATAAATATTGTATCGTGTACTTTGCACCTCTGAGATACTAAATAGCTCTCAGGTAATCATTAAAAATCAGAGAAGTGTGTGTGTATGTGTGTGCATGTGTGTGTGTGCTTGTGTGTGCATGTGTGCATCTGAGTGTGTGCGTGTGTGTGTATGCATGTGTGTAAGCATGTGTGTGTGCCTGACTGTGCATGTGCACGCGTTTGCGTGCGTGTGCCTGCGTGTGCCTGTGCGTGTGTGCACGTGCATGTGCGTGTGCATGGGTATGTGTGTGTGTGTGTGTTCAAAGGGAGATCAGTAGAAGAAAGGGACCAGGAAAGAGAGAGGGTGAGGAGAGCTGGGGAGGAAATTGAGCCAAAATAAATTGTTATAGCGTGTGCATGCATGAATGTGTAACATCAAATCCCTTCATAATGCACCAATAAAAAATTTTAGAAGAAAAAGATTTCAACATTTGGGATTTTAATCTTTCAAGATTGTGATTTTCAGGATTTTAGACTTTAGAGACTTTTGTCTTGCAGAATTTCTCTGCAATTAGAACAATATCATGGCATTTGCAGCCAAATGGATGGAGATGGAAAAAATTATGCTGAGTGAAATATCCCAAACTCAGAGACTCAAGGGCCAAATGTTTTCTCTCATCTGTGGAAGCTAGAGTAAAATATAAGATGGATTGAAAGTTAGCAAAACTCAAAAATAAGCTCAGCATAGGTAAATTTTCACATAAGCAGGGGGAACCATCACTATGAAGCTGGGGGAGAAGAGAGGGAGGCAGGGAGGGGAGGGATGGATCAGGAGGCTATCAATGCAGCTGGGAATTCTCCCATTAGAAGCCCAACTATACGCAGGTGGGCAGAGAAGATCAGAAAATTCAAAAGTTAATACACACGTATATGCTTATTTCTATCTATAACATGGAAGAGGAGACATGGTTGCGGTCAAAGTGGGGAGATCCTGGACTTGTATCAACCTTAATTTTGTCAATATCCATCTATGTATGAATATGTAACAGCAATTCCCTCCAATACGTAAGACTATGTTGAATGCATAAAGAAATAAATTTTTTAAAAAAGAATTTCCCCACTCAGGATTATGGCATTTGTGATTTACCGCCTTTTGGGATTATGATTGGCCCTGGACTTTCACAAGCATTTTCTGACTCTGGTTTCCCCCATCTCCATTCAGGACTAACTTCAGAGCACTGCAAAACATTTCTGACTTTGGCCATAAAGGCTTCTGGATTTGACATTGACCTTCGCACTAAGAGAGAACGAAGTGGAAGAAGAGGCAAGGGTAGGGGCCACGCAGCCCAAGGGCGAGGAATGCCTAGAACTCCAGGAAAGGTGACCAACTCTTCATTGTGTCACACCCAAGGTGCAACTATTTTTCAAGCAAATATCTCACACTGTTGATGCACCCTTACCACCAGGCAGCAGATAAAAGTCACCCTCAAAGCCCACAGGGGCTCTGTTCCAGACCCTCCTTTAGATACCAATACCTGTGGATGCTCAAGTCCCCTTGTGTAAAATCACACAGTATTTGCATAGAGCCTACATAATCCTCTGCATACCTTAAATCATCTCTAGATCACAAACAATACATAACATAATATAAATGCTACATAGTCCTCATACTGTGTTGTTTGGGGACTAATGAGAGGACACAAATTCTGGATGGGTTTGGTACAGACGTAATTCTTCTCTTCTAAACATTTTCAATACACAGTTGGTTGGATCCACGGATGCAGAACTTGCAGGTAGGGAGGGCCAAACACATGTACAATGGAGATTCAAGAATCTGGTTATGGACTACTTTGTTAAATACTGATCTCCTTAAGTTTTAACTAATTACCACTATAACTCTTCTCAGGTTCCAAGTTCTTCTGTGGTTAGCTAATTAGAATAAAAATTCCTTGCACATTTGAAATGTGCAGAAATGCATTTGTGTTCCTTTCTTGGATCCCAAGGTGATATGTAAAGAAAATGAAGCTAATCATGTGGGAAAATCTCTTTTTGACTCTGTACAGATACAACATCCCTCCAAATTTCCAAGTACAATATTATTCCCATGAATTGCTCTCATGAGTTGCTGGTCCTTGAATTAAACATTAAAAATAAAAAATTGGGGCAGGTAATAAAGACTTACTCATGGGGCTGGAGAGGTGGCTTGGTGGTTACGGCGCTTGCTCAGCATGTGCAATATAGCTTCAAACCCAGCACCAACACAACTAGGTGTCAGAGCAACCAAAGCCATGTGAAAAACTCAATATAAATTAATTCTCTCTCTCTCTCATTGTCCTTCTCTTTTTAAAATTTTTATTTATTTATTATTTGTCCTCTTAAAAAAAAAAGACTTAGTCATGTCTACCACACTAAGCATCAAACAAGCACTTCAGCTTGGGTCCCTAATAAAAGTTGCTTTCAGTCACTTCATCGTGTACTCCAGAGAAATAGACTCATAAACAAAACCGACAAGATCCGAGTGTTATTAACTGTCAGTGTCAAACTTGATGAACCTTACATAGAATCTGCTCATGATATGCCACTACAGACAAAGCCTCCTTACCCCCTGTAGCAGATAGATGTGCAGAGTCGAAGAATGCGATCAAACCGTGTTTTCTTAGTAAATTTAGTGCTTAGTAAACTCTTAAGAAGTGTTAGTCAGATTTCTCCCAAAACTATTAATTGCAGACTCCTGTACACATTGCCCTGGTGCTCTTGAAGGAAGGGTAGCATATTGTTTTTCCTCATTTGACTCTTGTTCATTCTTACATTCAACAACTATGATTAACTATGCATTGAGGCAACATGCCAGACACCTGGGGATTAAAAAAAACATAGAAATTGTCCATAAGGACATTAAAATGTAACGGGAAGATGACACATATGTACACATCTAATTCCCATGAATTATATTATTGCTTAAATATGGCTACAAAATGCACAACTTGAAGAATACTGTGGCAGATTATAAAACACAGAATTGTAAACAGAACACATGGGTGGATGCCTATAATCCTAGCACTTTGGAGGCTGAGGCAGGAGGATCACAAGTTTAAAGCCAGTCTTAGCTACTGAGTGAGACCCTGTCTCAAAATAAAAAATAAAACAGGCTGGGGTTGTGGCTGAAGTGATTATGCCCCTGGGTACCAAGAAAATCAAAGAATCCAACTGTACTGAAATGAAGCAATCTTCACTTAATTTATCAGTAAGTTGGAATCTGGGTTTAAGGAAACACATCCTTAGGGTTGAGAGGTCACTGAGGAATAGTAGATTTCTCTGGGAGATTCCCTAGACGTTCTACATGATGAGAAGGGTGGGCAAGGGTATTGAAGATAGTGAGGGACTTGGAAAAGGTTTGGGAAGGAGAACACAGGCTAGAGACTGGGAGCTCCTGAACGGCAGAAAGAAGTGATGAGCAAAACTTTTGGTAATCCAGGAGCTGAGACCCCAGAGCTCAGGCTAAGGCCAAGCAGAAGGGGATCAGGCAGATCCCAGGAACCCTGGGAGGAATTAAGTCAGGCTGAGGAGGAGTCTGAAGTGGAGAAAAGTGTATAAGTACAGTTCGTTTCCCTCTGTGTGCTGCTTCACGGACCACGCATCTGTCCCAACTCTTAGTCCAAGTACCACAAAGCCAGGCGACATCTCTCCAACACGCTGAGAAGGCAGGGCTTCTGCTCCACTGGACAATGGCAGTCGTTCCATATGAAGCACTTCCTGCTGCCAGGAGCAGCCCTCAATGGACCTGGGACTATGTGCCTTCACCTTGAAGGAAGACACAAAGACTTGTATTGAGCACCATCTACATACCTGGCATGATCACCTTTGTTCACCTCTAGATGCACGTAGCTTAGTGACATCATGGATCGGTTATATTCCTACTTTCCTTCAAATAATCTATTGTGCAATGTCATTCATCAGCTTGTTTAAATCCTTGTTGAATGGTATCTTTTTCAGCCTGCAGGTCACCTTGGGAATAATGAGTCACGTCTGTTTTGTGATCATGGCGTAAACAGCACTTTCTTGCCCACTCTGGACACAAGCTTGTCACAAGGAGCATCCTTATTCTTCACTCTTATTCTATACTCCTTTGTGCATTTTATCTGCTCAATAAGCAGCATTTTTGCACAAACTATGTGGCAGGCTTTGTTTTAAGCCCAGGAAATGCAAAACCACATGCTTCCTGTACCAGAGGACTATTCACGGTCTAATGATGGAGATGGACTGGGGTGGCGGCGGGGGGGGGAACTATCTCATAGTAGAAACTAAGAGGAAAACTTGATCAAGGTGTGTGGAAAAACCAAAGAGAAATGCCAACCAACAAACATGGCGTGGGTCAGGACCTTGTTTCTCATTGCCAAATCACAGTTTTATTGATTTTGTAGAATTCCTTTTTAGCATCTCTTTTTCAAAGTAGACAATCTATTTTATCCTGTCCTTTATGGAAGCCTCCTTAGACCCTGACTTTTTAAGTTCTAAGATGTGTTTTGTCTTTGATGTCTGCATCTTTGGGTTGTGGTCACAACATTATGCAAAGTTAGAATATACTCTGAGCCTATTTTGCTGGCAGATGTCCATCAAATATACCACTGGATTTCCAATTTAGCAACATGCACTTCAGAACAGATATTTTTTCTTTTGAAATCCACTTTAATTGTGAATATTGAGAGTCTCCAATTCTAGAAGAGGTTTATGTCCTCATACATTGATTGAGTGTGTGTGTGTGTGTGTGTACACGCCTGCATGCATGCACATGCGTGTGCGATTTGGTGGAGTAGAAGTTGCTTAGTTTCTTCCATGAATACTAAAATGTCCTGCCCAGAACGCCTGATGTGAGGACACGGTCCGTGACAGCTAACTGCTCCCGAAAGGATGCAAGTGTTTTCATGTAAGAAGGTCTGGTGGATATAAATGACATCAGTGACGGGTCCAGTGAGAAAAATGACTACGAAGTCCAGTGTCACCAACCAGTTGACTTCAACTTTGGAAAATGAATATAACCACTTAGAAGTTTATAATCCCGGTTCTTTGCTTCCCTGCCAGGAGAAAGCTCTCAAAAGCTTTTGCTTTTGCTAGAGTGCTTTTACAGTTATCTTGAGACCTCTGCTTAGAAGGCCAAGAGCTGAAGGGGCTTTTCCTGGTGTAGTGCACAGATGCATTGCCAGGTTTTTTGGAAACAGGTAAATCACACATTAGAAATATGCGCTCACATGTTGACATAGCTTCATATTTCATGATCAGAGGATAAGTACCTATTCGGTTAAAACGTTATGGTTTCATAGGATGGCACCGGCCTTGGTTTGTTCTGTCGTTATACATTATACTTGATGGCTTGATGATGAATCCCTCCTAATTGTTAGACCATGTTTAACGAATAAAAAAAAAAGTTATGGTTTAGATGTGAGGTGTCCCCCAAAAGCTCATATATGAGACAATGCAAGAAGATTTAGAGGGGAAATGATTAGGTCACGAAAGCCTTAACCCAATCGCCGCGTTCATGCACTGATAGGGATTAACTGGGTGAGGACCATAGGCAGGTGTACGGCTGGAAGAGCTGGGTTCCTGGGGACGCGCCTTTAGGGTATATACTTTGTCTATGTTGATGAGAGTCTTGTTCTCTGCTGTGTCCCCAGCTCCTTTTCTCTGCCACACACTTCCTCTGTGATGTTCTGCCTCACTTAAGGCCCAGGGGAATGGAGCTGGCCTTCTGTGCACTGAGACTTTTGAAACTGTGAGCCTCCAAATCAATTTTTTCCTCCTAATATTGTTCTTGTCGGGTCTTTTCATCACAGAGTGAAAAAGCTGACTAAAACAAAAAGATTCAAGGCCTGAAGAAGTATAAGACAATAGAAATATAAAATTGATAGTATCTTCATCTATTTAGGATGGTGTGCTATAGCGAAATGACTTAGATACGATGGTTTATAAACAATAGAAGGTTTGTTTCTCACAGTTCTGGAGCCTGGAAACTCTAAGATCAAGGCAGCAACATATTCACGGTTTGGTGAGGGCTGCTTTCTGGTTCTTAGATGGTGACATCTTACTGTGTGTTCACATGGTGAAAGAGAACAACTCTGTTCTTTTTTGGCTTCTTATAAGGACACTAATTCCAATCATATGGCCTCAACCCTCATGACCTAATCACCTTACAAAGGTCCAGTCTTCTAATACCTTCACCATGGAGGTGAGGATTTCCATATATGAATTTGGGAGACTTACACACATTCAGTCCATAGAAAACACATTGTTTATGCCTTTTTATTTTTTGATACTGGGGATCAAAATCAGGGTTTTGCACATGCTAGGCAAGTGCTCCACCATTAGCTGTATCCTCAGCTCTTGATTTGTACCATTTAACCAGCAATCTTGATGCTTGTATTCCATTGAACTGCTATGTCCAACCCTATTACCTGTGGATTTTCTTATTACTCCTCCCAAAGCTGCCTAGATCATCTCTTGCTTCTACTAGTGTCCTGCTGTACTGTCTCCCTTTCAGGGAGAGCTCTGATTAACTGATGTAAAATAGAGATGCACAGACATACACATACACATATGCCAAATGCACAATATTTTTATATTTATTATTTCCATCTAACTTACTTCCTGTACTCTTCTCGTTTGTGTTACTGTAATAAAATACCTGAGACGGTGTAACCTTTTAAATAAAAAAGTCATTTAGTTCGCAGTTCAGGACATTTAAGGGCTGACACCAAATGATGGCCTTCTTCTTCCTCTTGTTTACATTTGCACCCCCTTTGGTACTGGGGATCAAATTTAGGGCCTCATGCATGAGCACGCTAAGCAAACACCTTAGCATGGAGCTCTGGCCCCAACCCTGGTGATGGTCTTCTTTCTAGCAAAGTTCAGGACATCACATGGCAAGAGACAGAGAGTGTGTGCATACGTCTATCTGTGTGTGTGTTTGTCTGTCTGTCTGTCTTCTACTCTCTCCCTTTTCTTATGAAGTCATTAAGATTCAGACATGAGTGCTACATTTTAATGATCTTATCTAATCCTAAATACCTCCCAAAGGTCTCGCCTCTAAGCATCAGTCAATTAAATTTCTATCCCCTTGTTACCTCACGACAGGAATTAAATTTCACATGGGACCCCTTTGGGGTTTACGCACACCACCATGATGTAGGACACGCTACTTATTTGTCCATTGCTTCTCCCCTCCCCCTAGAATGTGAGAGCCATACAGATTAATTTCCGCCTATTTTGCTGGTATATCCTTTGCTCCTAGAACACCGGATAAATGCTCAAAAAATAATGACTAAGTGAATTATTCATTTCAGAATGGAGGACTTGCTTCTCAGTACCCAGCAGTCTGTGTGGTGGAAGTTACCATATGTTCACTACTCATTCCATGAGTTCAGAGGGTGTTCAGAAAGTAAGAGATGGAACAGGGATCAGACATATCTGTGAGCTGTGCTCACTAGTTAAAACAAAAACAAACAAACAAAAACCTGCAATAGAGACACAACAAAGTACTCAGAACATGGGACACAGGGAGACTGCTTTGTGTCTTAGAACTGGGTTGAAAATCAGATTGCTTAATGCCAGAGCCTGATCCCCGGTGTGACTGACGTCTTCTCATCCAACGTGTCTTTAGAGGATGTTGTATCTGATGATACAACCGGAAGCCGTGATCAGAAATCAATGCTATCATCAAGAGTGAGAGAAGAATCTGGTGGAGAAATTTATTTTTTTTCCACATTTTTTATTGGTGCAGAATAGTTGTACATAATGATGGGATTTGTTATACATTCACACATGCTCACAAAATATAACAATATAATTTGGCCAATATCCCACACCCCAGCACTTACCCCCTCCCTTACGTCCTCCCACTACCTGGTCCCTTTCTTCTACTGATCTCCCTTTGATTTTGACTTTTCCAGCTTTTATTGATTGCGTAGGAATTGCTTAGTATCTCAGAGAAGCAAAATGCACTTTTTAAAATCCTCCCCTTTTTCCTGTCTATCCCTCTTCCCCTCTCTCTTCTCTCTCCTCCTCTCCACTAGACTTCCTCTAGCTCACCTATCTATTAATTTATATTTGAGTGGTTCTTTATGTAATCTTATCCTTCCTTCCCCCTTTCCTTTATTTTACTCTGGCTTCCACACAGGTGAGAAGACATTCTTGAAAGGCAGGGAGTGGGAAGAAATGGACTGAAATAAGACTGCAAGCCCAGTTGCCATATTTGAGAGGGATCTGAGAAGCCATGCGCACCAGTCAATCATGCCTTCTTCATCACCCCGTCCAGGAAGTTCCTCAACAGTTGTGTGCCCTTAAGCTGCTCCCTGAAGCACTGAACCCCTCCATCTGGTTCTCAGCCATGAAAAGTACCAGGTGGCCTTGGCTTCCTGCTCTTTGGACATCTTCATACTGAGTAAGGTTCTTCAAGGTCAGTGAAGTCAGGTGATCCCCTATGCAAATACACGTACCCCCACATGTGCACCCCCAGTTTGTCCCTGCCACACATCTCAGAATTTGCAGTGAATACACAAAGAGCTTAGGGGCTCACCCTGAATTCTCAGTATACTGAGATTTCCCAAAATCTCCCTGTTTGGGGGCTGCACACAGAAAAACCCTCCAATCCCCAACCCTCTGTCTTGGCTGAGCCTGGGGACTACTCAGTAATGGCAATGGTGGTCATTACTGTTCTTATATCACCCCACCAACGATTCCATAGAGAATACATATTTTTTTTTTAACATATGCCATGCACTATTCTGAGTTCTTTCGTGTTTGAGAAATGAGTTTGCAGTGTCCTTTTAGGTCTTTGATAAAGAACTAGCATTGTGTTTAAATGCTAATGTTTTTTATTTAGATACAGTAGTCTCCTCTTATCCTCTTATTTTGCTTCTGGGGCTTCAGGGGCCTATGGTTAACTGTGCTCTGAAATTTTTAAATGGAAAATTCCAGCAATAAACAATTCATAAGATCTTAATAGTGGCATGTTCTTATAATTGTTCTATTTTATTATTAATTATTGTTGTTGATCTCCTACTATGCTGAATTTATAATTTAACCTCTATCATAAGTGTGTATGTATATGAAAAAATAGTGTGTAAAGGATTTGGTTTCAGGCACCCACTGGAGGTCTTGTGACCTGTTCCCTGCGGATAAGAGGGAACGCTGTAAGGCTGGAAGAGTTGAAAGTGCAGTGTGTTTCTTGGCAGAGTTTAGTTCACTCTAGAACACATTTTAACTGTGAGATCTCAGATGTCAATGAAGGACTCCCAGGAGTTTTGCAAACCTCCTAAAATTGTAAGCAAACTTTTTCAAGGATGCACATAACTATCTTTTTCTAGAAAGCCCATACTTTTCTTAAGATTTTAATGAGGTGGGGCTGGAGTGGTGGCCCAGTGGTTAGAGCGCTTGCTTGGCATGCACTAGGACGCAGCATTACATACACAGCAAAGTGTCAGAGCAACGAAAGCCACATGAAAAAACTAAATAAAAGTGATTCTCTCTTTCTCTCTCACTGTCCCCCTCTCTTTAAAAAAAATGAGGCCATAAGATCTAAAAAAAGTCTATAAAATTTCTCTAAAGAATATAAAATATATTGATAATACTTTTATTAGGTTTTGAGTGTTGTATATTAAAGCTCCAGAATGTCATAGTGTAAGATCTCATTTCAAAAGAAAGTAAAGAAAAAAATTCAATTTATGATCTAACTCAATATATGAATTGTATTCCCATAAACCTAGTTCTTTCTTGGATCACATCAAGTAAAGGAAGTAAATAAA